>MU628471.1:0-26191 GCA_025688805.1 Aspergillus egyptiacus
CTTACAAACGCGCTTTAGCGAGTGATATTATATTATTTTTATTATTAGCGGCGGGGGGAGGGTTGGCCTATCAAAATGCCTGGCGCCGGGAAATCCATGGATCCCAGGCCCTTTTTTCTTTCTTTTTTTTTTCCGTTCTTTTTACTGCGCCCCCGGCGCACAGCACACAACATCCCATATTGACGCTGTGAGAATTCGAGGATCAACCGGTCCCTTCGGACTCGTATGTGCTGATGCAGCGAGGTTCATTGTCAGTCGACAACACGATTTGATAGCTCATGGTATTTTTGGTCAATCGACAAGATAATAATATTGTAGGCCAAGGAAGATTGATGGATTTCAAGAATCAAGATGGGTCGCACTGTACTGAGGGAGAAACCCGGCCAGTCGGACCAGTCGCATCGATCGGAGTCTAGACGACCTCGGGAAGTTTTAGTGTCTGCGATTTCAATCTTGCTGGTCTTGCTTTTTAGATTGATAAAGTTGTGCGATAAAATTGTGATATGCATTTGTTGAGGTCATCCTTTCTAGAGTCTCGAACAGTTGAGCCCTCTCTAACACAGAGAGATGGACCAGGAGCAGATGCAAGAGCTCTATCTCCGGCTTACAGCTTTTTGAATAGCGGGTTAGTTACCTACAGGTGATACAGAGTAACTACCTATGTCCTAGTAGTGCTAGCCCTGTAATCTTTATAGGCTGTTGTGGCAAGTCAAACGGATCTTCCATGGGACATCCGGGACTGGACGGTGTGGAGGAGCCCTGACTGACCTGATCCTCCACTTTTTTCTTTTCTTTCTTTTTTTGGAGGATTATTAGGTGTTAATTATATTATTTCTGCTTCATCAGGTTGATGCTGTATCACAGAATCCACCCGTCAGTGCTCATCCATCCTGCAGCTGTTCCGTCTTTGCTGATTGATTATTCTTGCTGCCCGCACCACTACTAAACTACCACCGCTGCTGCTACTGAGCTGTCATCCACCAACACGCTCCACGTTTTCCCTCAGGATTCTGGTCAACGAACGAGTGGTCGCTACCCTACCGCTACCGTTGATTGCTTCCCTAGCCACTCGACTACCGCTACCACCACCACTACTACTGCAGTTTCTTCTCAGGCTCTCAGCTCTTTTCAAGGCTGTTCTATTTTCCTGCGCCTGCCTTGCCTGCAGTTCCCGCAGTTCCTTCTCTTCTCAAAAAGCTCCATCGCCTGTTGACCGCCACCCACGTCTTTCCTTTGCCTGCCCAGTTCTCTTGTCATATCGATTTCCATCTCATCCTTCATCCACCTGCTCCAAGTACCCATCCTTCCCCCCTCTCTCTCCCTCCCTCTCTGCCCTCCTCGTACTCTTGCGACATGTCATTTCCTTGAAGTCACTCGCCATCAGCCCCGATTTTCTACAGCTGTCGCACGTGAGCAGCCTCACTGACCAGCCATCAAACCTTAAAACAACGCCAAATCACAATCCAGATCGGCCTAAACTAAAGCATACCTCTGTACATATGATGCTGAAGCTCTCGCAGCTGCTTGAAGCCAAAAGGCGCGACAGCTTCGACACCATGCGCGATCATTCGCCCCCCTCTCGCCAGCCTCCTCATTCTCCATTAACCGCCTCCACACCAGTCTCACCCGCCGTCTCTTTGTTTTCAGCCAAAGGCCACACGCGCTTCTCGAGTTCCGCGTCCTCGTTGGTTTCCACCCCTGGCCATGGCACTTCCATCGATATGGCTTCCCGGAATCCCTTG
Organism: Aspergillus egyptiacus; assembly: GCA_025688805.1. Lineage (NCBI taxonomy): Eukaryota > Fungi > Ascomycota > Eurotiomycetes > Eurotiales > Aspergillaceae > Aspergillus > Aspergillus egyptiacus. The sequence goes on from MU628471.1 coordinate 1,743, forward strand.
ACCGGTGTGAAGGAGGAAGAACCCTACGGGTCGCCGGCGAGGGATCTAGAGGAGGGATATTTCCGTATGTTGCCCTTGTTTCCCAGCCTCATTCCCTCTTCTATTTACGGTCCTTTTTATGTGAAAATCCCCGGCTGACAGAACATAATGCAGAACATTTTGATCGAGGCTTGTCCGTTGCTGAAGACTCATATTTATCCACAATCAACACCTGCGACGGATACGACTTCACCGATGCTGGAATGGACACAGTTCCTTCTCCAAAGAAGAGACGTTCCGACAATGCTTCTGCCAACGGCCTTTCTCGCATTGGCTCGCGGATATCCACCATCTCGAACCGTTGGAAATCCAAACGGTCATCAGTTGGAGGAGAATCATCCTCCCCGCGGTCTCGTGCAAACTCCTCGGCCTCTGCATTCCCTACCAGCCCAACCGCAGCTGGCCCAATGAGCGGTACCGAATTCTCTCCGAATCCTCCCTCGCCAACCAGGACTGTTTTCGAGGGACGCCTGAGCGACTTGAGCACGCCCCCAATAGACATTACGAAAGCAAATCAAGAAAAATGTGACGAATCTGCTCCGCAGGCAACCACTCCTTTGCTCCCGCCCTTCATGGGTGATGAGCCGTCATATTCAACTGTGTCCCGGATGCATTCTCCCCTGCAATCACCCTCTGTCGCAAACGTGTCGAACGCCAGTTTTGATGCAATAGCACGTCCCGATTCCTGCTTAGCAAGCCTTCCGTCACCTCCGCTCTCTAATAAACCGTCCTACGCGTCTTTCAATCGTCCGCGAGGAAATACGGTGCGAACAGTGGCCGGGGACATTCCTCCCTTGACTCTCTCAGATCCAAAAGATGAGTGGGCCATTCAGCTTGGCCACGCCAATTTTACCATCCAACCGGAGCCATATGTTCCAGAAGTTTGCGACATCGATTCCTTCCGGCAACTGCGAAGCCAGTGGGACCTGGCGCAGTGCAACTTCACAAAACACCTTGCCCGGACCGGCGAGCATTACGGAGTTACATCGAAGATTTACAAGTTAACGCAGGCAAAATGGGAATCGATCAATCGCGAATGGAAGCAGCATTATGAGTCGATGCTTGCTCAGCTGGAGGAAACAAACGGACCAATACTGAGTATGATCGAGTCTCATTGCGATCCGTGCGAACAGGTCAAAATTCCGACTCTGCATACCAACAAGTTTCCGGAGCTGGGCGACGGAGAGATTGTCGGTCCCATGAAGATCGCGCCGGCAACTGGGCAATGCCGAAATCGATCCTTGAAGCGAAACTTTTTCCGGTTTTTCCAGGATCTAGTGTCTCGGGTTTAGGACTGGGGAGTCCTCGCCCCCGCCAACATTGAAATCGCCACTGCCAGCCTCTATCTCCGAAGCACACAAAGAAAAGAGAAAAGAAAAATAAAGACTGAGGCTTGGATATAAAACATCCTATGGCATTTTCGTCTCTCGAATGCTGGATCAGAAATAACCGATTCAGCAAAGGTGACGTTTAATGGCTAACTTTCCTATAATCACGGCTGTCATCTATTACAGTGCTTATGTTTCTTTTTTTTTTCTTCCCTGCTTCTTTGATGTGACATGTGCTCTAATAATGACTGATTACGACCACGCGCCATGCGACTACTGACTCGCAAGGCAAGCCACTCCTTAATGACCACTTGATACCAATTTTCTTTGTCTCTACGCATCGGCACGATTACACGATGGACGATCTCCGTACGGCTGTTACTGGTACTTTTGTGCACTGTTCTCAGACTTGTTCCTTGCACGCGTATTCCTTGCATGAACTGAAGATTGGGAAACCCCACAAAAAACATTTGCCACATATCACAAAAGAACAAGGGATGGGGGGAATGAACCGGCACGAAGAGACACGGTTGCAAGGGCTTTGTTGTTACCCCTGTTAGGATACGCGGGACGGAAGGAAACGAAGAGAGAACCTAATGGATGAAACGAGACCTTGTGGCCCATTGTGCATCAATAGAGCCGAGGCATTCACAAACCGTACCGTGGCTAATATGCTATCGATTTGTCCGCCCGTGAGGACATGTATGTATATATAATAAAGCTGCAAAGCATATTCTATTCTCATAATGGACATGAATAATTCGAGACTCAACTGCCGCTGGCCTGCTAGTATATGGATTTTAGGGGTCTGGTCGAGACTCTTGCAGGGAAGATTGAAATAGTCTGTCCGCGATACCTACATAGGCCCGGAGGTTATGGCGCCCATAGGGAAGCACAGGAACCGAGAGCTCGTCGCAGAAAGGGGTCATAGCTTCTTGCGAAACGTCGCACAAGGGATCATCAACGCTGCATGCGTAAACCGTCTCCACCGTCCGTCCAAATAAAGTACGTATAGGCACATCATCTACTCAGCGAGGCAATATCTAAGTATCATTCTGTTCTATAGAAACCGCACACCATTTGGAATGAAGAGTGAGCCGGGTCGAAAACTGCAACCCGCACAACATAGCTCGCTAGGCAATGAATCAACGGATTTCAACCGTGCCCAGACGAGTGCAACTAAGAGCAAGTAACTAGATCCAATGCTGCTTCCAAATTCGTTTTGCTTCGTCATCCCCGAGGAACTGGAAATCGACGCGGATTATGTCCTTGAACCCCTCGGAGAGGGTGGGTTCTTTGAAGCGCTTGAGGAAGTCACCGAATGCAATTCCGGGGAGGAGGGTGCGGGATTCGGGGTTCTGGATTTGGGATTTGGTTAGTTTGATTATTGGTTGACCAAGGTATAGTAGGTAAGTAGCGTATGTCCATGCAGGAATGGTGCAGTCGGCTGGCATCGTTATACCGGGGAGGGGTATTCTTGACAGATGAGGAAATGTAGGGAGAGTGGCTGGTAAATCGAAGGGGACCACCCAGTCAGGATGGAAAACTTACGAGGCTTTTATTCGCGGCACGGACCGCGTTGTTATGCTTGCAAAGGGCTGGGGATGCAGAGAAGTAAACGCAGCGAATCGGGATTTTGAATTCCTTTGCGACTTCGACCCAGTGGGCCCGTGTTTCGGGGTCCGCATTGGTGTTATCTGTAGTCGGGAAAAGAGAAGAAAGAAGTTAGCGAGTCGATGGCAACGGATTTCAATGTTGGGTTATGATCAAGATGTTCAATGAAGAGCGCGAAAGTCTAGGGAGATGAGTTGGTTGGATTGGAAACCAAAGACCCTGCTAGTGGTGCTTGCTTCCAAACGTCAGACAGGGAATGCAAGGGTGATTGATATGCATGGCTTTGTTTGCATGAACGGACCCTGCACGGTCCTGAGAATGGGGCTGAGGGCTGGGGACTGCGAGACTTGACCAGCGTGATGGGCATGGTCTTGTTCCCTTTTCCCTTTTTTTGGCCATTTTATAACACGTACCAACAACCACGGACCTTCCAGCTGCGAGGTGTTCTTTGGCTACTTTGATGCATTTCGGTCTCTGACTTTTGCGTTAGCCTTCTCGGTGTGGCTTGCTTGAAGATAAGGTGGGCGCACAGTCTTCAGAATATCTTGGTTGACTCGCTCATAGTCCAATGGTTCTAAGTAATTCCAGTAGAAGGTTGATTTTCCAGCGCCGGGACTGCCGCAGAAGATGACTAGTTCGAGCGGACTCTCGCGGGAGAAAGGGGGTGAGACTGGTTTTACCACTGGGTTAGCCAGACATTTCGTTGTCTGCGTCGCATTCGAGTCCACTGTGGTGAGGCCTTACCATCCGTGGAGTCCGAATCTGATCGTACATAGACAGAAGGGTCGAAGGATTCAACAACTGGTTCTGGGGGAGCATTAAGGAAGAATTCTTCTGGTGTCTTGAACGGTATTCCAGCATTCGCTGCGAACCCTCTTGATGTCGTTAGCCAGGGTTTTCTCTCCCTTATCCTTCCTGAAGAGTATTGATCCATACCGGTCGACAGAGGAATGATCTTTCGGACGGCCAGCAGCATCACCAACGAATATTGACTCTGTGGTATCAACGCCCGTTACGTCAAAGTCGTAATCATCGAGAAGTTCTCGCCACATGCCAGCACGCGGTTTGCGGTACTCGTCGTTCTCAGTAGCAGCGTACACACTAAGCGGAATTCCCAGCTGCTCCATAACTGCAGAGACTCGGCCTTTGAGGTTCGTGAGGCTTTTCGAGTCCCCTCCTGTTTTCTCCTTCTTCAGACTGACGGCTTTCTGGTTTGAGATAATGACGACATGGTAACTGAGCGACTGTTAGATCATTGAGCCAGATGCAAGAAAGAACTGAGCTTCTTTACTTACCCGCCGGCATCTAACTCTCTCAGTCTTGAAGGAACGCACTCATTCCACCACCTCCAGTCTGAAGAATTCTTAGGGAATCTATTACCCGACGCGGTTTCAACCAATGTAGAATCCTTTTCCACAATCAGTTATCTTGTCAAGTGCCGTACTGAAGCCGAAAATTAACTCACAAAGTCAAATGCAGCAACCTTCGGTTTACCGGTGCTGCGTTTCTGATCCCGGTCTGACACGGTGTACTTGCCCACTATTAGAGAATTGTCCACAATTCGCCATGTGACCGGCCCTCCCTTCTTCTTTGATGCAGGAGTGAAGAAAGAAGTCGAGACTGTCTCTGAAGCAGAATAAGTATGGTCATTGATAATAGACTGGGTGCCAGGACGCTTCTTACTTTTTACCGTCGTCTCCACTTTTCTTCTAAGGGGAGGAGGGGAGATAGGTTGAGACGGAGACACGGCCCTTTTCAGAGCCCCTCCAGTCATGATATGAGAAACAAGCGGTGCCAGGATGAATTGAGGAATGGATGTCGGATCCGCTAAAAGAATCCAATATTGCAGTGCGAGGGAACAAGTTCAGACGTGAGGTAGATCAGCAGTTGCGAGAATCAGCATCTAACCCCACTGTGAATTCAGAATGCTCTAGTTAGAATATTGATCAAAGTATACTCGAAAGCTGTAAATGAATAGTGAATGGACGGCGATGGTTGGCCTTCAGGAAGACGCGCCGAACCGCGCCTGAGGTTCACGAAGTCACATGTTCTAATATAGGGCCATGCCAGTAGTGGATTGAACTTCTGTCTTGTCTTTTCTTGCCAAACTGGCTACAAACTAATAATTGACTTCAAAGTAATTATTTCTTTTTCCTTGTCTATAAAACTAATTTACTTGGAGACACCTGCTCCGGGGTATAGGTGTAAATACAAAGATCGCCCTACTTGGCGCGAGTATCCAACGACAGCCGATCAGCATGCTCCAGACGGACTGCTGATTTGAGCTGCTCTCGAAGTCCAAACAAATGCTGCGAGGCTGTCCTCATCAGCTCTTGATTACTGCCGTCTTGAACGGTAATAGCAGCCTGCAGGATATAACTCCCGGTCCTCTCCAAGGGCGTTAACTCCCGGAATGGGGGCAACTGTCGCCGAGGCCCATGTGGTTCCTGGCCATGTATCGGATACTGTAGGACACGATGCAAAAATATTACAATGTCATTATGGACAAAGACATCTCCTTCCACAACATATTCAGTGACGAAACTGTAAAGTTTGTCAATGGCGATCATAGCACTTCAAAAATGCAAAGGAGCGGATTACTGACCTATAACCCCAAGCATCCATGGGAGTTACGATATCACCTTTAGGTAAAGTAGCGCTGGCCGCCAACCGAGCTGTGATGGTTGATCGAGTTCCCGCCTCGGGAATATCTCTAAATTCGAGCTTCCAGGGTTGACTGTTGTAGTCATACGAGCTACCGCTACCTGCAGCCTCGCCTGTCCCAGACATGGGAGCATCTGCGCCTCCGGATGAGAAATCCGACTCGTTCACAGGGCCAACAACCTGTGTATAGTACATCCCCCCGTTAAGCATCTTATTGAGGCGCACAAGATCAGCGCCCTGACTGGCGCCCCCGCGCGCATTGTTCAGACCAGGTTTCCGGTAGGCCTTAAAGATCAAACGCCTTTCCAGCCGGTGACTGGGTTGCATGGCCGTCAAGCCAGCCAGCTGTTGCAACAACTCATAGTGTTGATGCGCCGGAACCGAGGCGAAAAGCAGAAGCTCGTGCATGTTCGGTAGTAACACTGTAACAGACCAGTAGTGGCCGGCGCGGGTCCAATGAGAATTCGCCAGCGCCGAGCCTGGGCAAAAGCGTGCTGCGGTGGGTGGAAAAGACTGGCGAGCGGAAAAAGTCGGGACGGAGACAGATGTCCACGTCTCCCGAGTCGACCACACTTTTTCGAAGTTTTGGCTTTTGAAGGCCTAGTGAGGGCGTAACAAAACGGTTCGACGATCGGAAGCCCTAAGTCCGAGAGCAATTGAGCATATGACTGTAGTCGCAGGAGCTCCAACTCATAATCTGACCATCCCTGCAGGTCAAATATAATAATAATCGTGGTGCAATCCGTCGATGCCAACTCAAGCTTCGGCGTTTCGTTACCGTCTCGGCGGAGCTCTTCGGCCGTCACGTGCTATTGGAGCTGCAAGCCTTTAGAGTTTAGACTAGATAGCTGTAACCTTGTCCGAGAGCGGAGGGGGAAAGAGGGAAGAGGGGAGGAGGGTGCGACTTGCGTGGCTACGCACCTCTGATCTCGGAGCAACTCCTGTCGAGTTCGTGTGATGGTCGGGGTAAACTGAGGGATCATGCGGGGGGATATGCAGTCTTCCTCCTCACCGAGGATGATTTGGGTAAAGAGTCTAAAGACGCCTTCATTGTTTTTCAGTTGGAGTTTCGGAGAAAGACTGAGATTTACTTTGAAAACGAGATCCCCCACCTTCTGGGCACCGGAACAGGCATAAATGACGGTAATCGCGTTACACAGCCGGTAAATTATTACAGCAGGAGATTATCACACCACTTGATCCTACTGGCAGCTTCCCTCTACTTATCAGAGCCCTCCCCTCCCGTCCGAGTCGCTCTCGCTTCCGCTCCTCCTCGCTCAGGTCTTTTCCTCCTCTGCCCCCTCCTCTCGCTCTCAATCGAATCCCTGTCCCAGCGTCTTTAGACTATCGTCCGTAAATATATTAATCGTCTCATTTCTCTATCCATATCCAATCCTCGGTCGCTGCCCAGTTCGGCTTGAAACTTTTAACTCGGTCATTTTAACTTCCGACTCTAATAACTACCACATTGAAAATGCATGCCACCACTGCTCTTCGCAACGCTGCCCGGACCCCCCTCATCCGCTTCGTTGGCAGGCGCTCTATTCCTCGTACGTGCCTGCATACGATACTGGCCGTCCCCAGCCGCTAATGGTCTATCAGAATCCATCGATCACACCCCCCGTCCTCATCCGGCCTCTCCCACCGGTGTCCTTCCTGATTCTTTCGCCGCCTACCGGGCCAAGGCACAGCAGCACGGTCCTCTCGGCCGTGCCTCTTTCACCAGCGGCTCCATTGGCCGCACTCCCGGAGCTGCTCTCGGACCTGTCCAGCCCAAGCAGGGAGAGTTCTTCGACCGCGACGAGCTTCCCGCCCGATTCCGCCGCCTGCCCTACTCCGAGGCTGAGATCGAGGCCATTGAGACTGGTGGGGCCAGTCTGTACGCTTAATTCGGCGAATTAGATTTTTTTTTTCCTGAATGATTCAACGACGATGGTCAAGATGAGAGACATGGACGAGTGGCGCTTGAGACGCGAGAGAGGGCAGTCTTACGGTCGCTTCCGAAATCATAACGGCTCTCCGAGGCTGGATGCGTTCTTGAGAGATTGCCAGCCCCAAGGCTCTATCAAGGTCTGGCTTCCTCGGAACCTGATTTAGCATCTTTCTTTTTCTATTCTTCTGTTGTCTTCCGTTTCCGGCGCAGGCGGGTTTGCTAGTCTTCGTACTTAGCGGTTTTCTCTTCTTCTGGCGCGCATTATGCGGGGATATTTTTTGATATTGGTTGTACAAGGTCATAGATGGCTAGTTTGTGAAAAGTCTGGGATGCTGGAGGCGTGGTTCCTCGCACATTCATATTCATACATACAGAGAACAGAACAATTGACGTGGGTTCCAGGTTATAGAGACATTAATCTTGAAATATCCAGACTGTAGACATTGAGTTAGAACGTTGAAACTACTGCGCACGAGATGAAACACGTGCTTCCACCTGATCAATCACCCACCCTTGCCTAAGGTCCCTGTAAGCCACACAGCTTCTCGACTGAGCATAACCCAGCATTCTCAACACCACGCTGACATTCGCTCTGATTTGGAACCTACCTGTGCATCTTGGCCCAAAAGTTTCTGTCTTGCACCCGAATGTAAAGGGGCAAATTCGACTGATGGCTCCCAATGGTGGGAATCTCCTGACCTTCGCGGAGGTAGACGAAGTCAACAATCCAGTTACGGAATTCATCTACTCTGAGCTGTCCGGATTGATAACTCCTCCCACTAATGGAGAAGGAAGACGAACCTTGGGTCGCCTCGACGTAGCTGTGAGTATAGTTATTAGCCTCCGCAAGACGTCGCGACTAACCAAATATCAGCATGCTCCTGCTGTTCCTACACCATGGTCTATAAGGTCTCTGCAGAGAATCTTCATCAACGTCTTCCTCCCTGCTGGATATCCATATAGCGTTAGCGAGGATTATGTCCCGTAAGTTAACGCATTACCTCAGATGAATATTAGGAAAAACTCATCCATACAGATACCAGATCTTCGTAAGCTGAACCGCCATTTCATGTCCTCTGCGCTTCACTCATATCCAAAGGACTCTCTCCAGGCATTCAGCAGCTCCGTCGCCGGCTTGTTGGCCTCACGAGCAGTACTACAAGGTCAGAGACTATCATCCTCACCCGCCCACATCAAGGACGAGCCTAACTAAGGCACCCCAGGCGTCGGAGTCGGCAACGCCGATGCATCCCCGACGTCTGCTCTCCTCCTCCATATCCTCCAAGATACGTCAGGAAGGATAGCCACGATCCTGTTCGCGCACCGCGTCGGGACGGCACTTGAGCCAGAGTGCAAGATGTACCGTTTTTCAGCGGACATTTTTAATGACCTTGCTATGGTCCTGGACTGTCTGTCGCCTATGGTCCCGGCGGGCGTTAGTCGGGTGAGTGTTCTCAGTGCTGCCGGGGTGCTTCGTGCTCTCTGTGGTGTTGCTGGGGGGAGCTCTAAGGCGAGTCTGAGTGCGCACTTTGCAAGGTGGGGGAATTTGGCCGAGGTTAATGCTGTATGGTTCCCCTTCCGTTCGATAGTGTGGTTGGTGGTGTAGTACATGTGGTGAGGAGATACTGATTGATATGCGCCATATTAGAAAGATTCATCTCAAGAAACAGTCATCTCCCTTGTTGGAATGCTGGTACGGGACTCCTGAACATCTTCGCTCATAAAGTGGCTTCACTAACTGCACTCTCTCAATATTCAGTTCGGGTCCCTCGTCGTCTCTCGCATAATTAGCCTCCCGGCAACATGGCTCACCCTCCTCCTCCTTCTAACCCTGCACCTATCCCTCAACTATGTCGCCGTCCGCGCCGTCCAACTAAAAACGCTAAACAGACAACGCGCAAACATCGTCTTCTCCAACCTCCTCTCTTCGGACCCGGATTTCATCGACCTCCTCCAACCCCACCAAAAGCAGAAGAAACACAACCCCGGAACAACCAAACAGACCCCCACGCCACCTCTAACCCCAGCACAGGTAGCCAAACAGGAGCGCATCTTCAGTGCAAACGGTGCACTGAAATGGTACCCTGCCTCCGTCCAAATGCCGGAAGCCCTAGGAACGTGCCGGATTGGCGTTTCAATGCTTGAATTTCTCTTGCCTTCTTCTTCTTCTTCTTCTTCTTCTTCTTCCTCCTCCTCCTCTTCTTCATTGAATTCTGCAACCAGAGGACAAATATGCAGCTATGGCTACAGTTATAACTCACCCTCAGGCTCCCTGAAAACGGCCCTACCCCTTAAAGATTTGGCATGTCTCTTCAAGGACGAAGACTACATCCTCTCCATCACCCCGTCCTCAGCCTCGGCCCCAAGTTCGTCAACAACGGATACCAGAAGAAGCCGTAATAAGAGTATGAAGGTCGACGCAAAAGTCCTCCTCAAACAAACCAGTACACCGCAATCCCACCTAAAGGCATGGATGCACGCCTTGCTCGCTGCTCGGCTTCTCTGCTGGCCAACACAACAGAATGATCAAGATCGGAAAGCCATGCATGATGCCGATGGTCCGGGCGGGTTTGGTGCAGGTGGTGTGCTGGCGATCATCTCTCGCACTTTGGAATACTTGAACGACAGGCGGTTTGAGGGGTATATCGAGGCCCTTCGGGGTGCGGGGTGGGATGTAGATGTGCAAGGAGCGGGTTCTGGGTTGGAAACGAGGGTTGGGAAAAGGGTCGTTGTTTCTTCTTCTTGATAGTTGTGTCCAATCATTATGTGCGGCTATGAGCGAGCGAGATCGCATGGGCAAGGAATATACAGAGAGGCCGGCTTGAGCGTTGGTTTGGATATTCACTGACAAATAATTAGGTAGGTAAACTTGGTTACTTGAAGGTACGTATAAGGTTGGAAGCAAGTGCTTAAAAAGCGAAGCCATTAAGATGCTAAAGGCGTGGTGCTTCATACTAATCACACATTGGGTATCTAGACTACTAAGCTAAGTAAATGCCAAACCAATGCTAATGTCGTATGGTGCAGACCTAGAAACATACGGCAATGAATGTAAAATGGCCAGACAAGCAAATGCAGATGCCGCCATCTTGATTGAAGATGTGGTGAATATGCAACTCCTTCCATGCATGCAAAGTGGACCAGAGACGTTTTCCGGGACTTTTTGAACAAACAAAATCAACGCCAGGCAGAAAGCCTCCCCAATCCATGTGGACCGTTCTATCTATTTTTTTTAAACCCAAAATGCTCGCTTCACACGCTGTGTGGTAAACGCCTGTAATGAAAATGCTCCCATGTGTGCTAAAAATGCATTAAACCGTCCATTCGTATCCAATTAGACAGGGCCCGCTCAGGACCAAAGGGAAATCGTCGGTAGAAAGTGTGGTACGGAATCTGCCGTGACATTCTTAACGTCGCAATCTTTCGCCGACACGGAGGAAAGGGTGACCGACACGCTCTAGTCATTCGTCCCCAGGAACTCGCATGCTGTGACCGCCGTTGCCCCTTTTTTTGAACCCCAGCTTCAGACCCATTTTCTTCCAAGGGTTGTCGACGCGGCTCTTGGGGCTGCTGGCCTGCAAGCTGGGCTCACTGGATGGGGGCGTTGTCGGAGGAGTCATCGGCTCACCGGTGCTCGACTGCAGACTGCCGGAATCGTCCGTCAGACCAGCTGGATTCGAGTCGCTGCTCGTGCTGGACGTTTGGGCCGACGGCCGTTGGGTCGACTTGCCCAGCGAAGTAACCGCGTTGAGTGAGAAACTTGAGCGTGAAAAGTGGCTGGACGGTGAAGTCGGCGAGGTGGGGGATCCCAATTCTCTGGATGAACGGGGTGAAAGGCGACCCCCTTTTGATCGGACTCGCTTCACGGCATGCTCATCGAGACTGGAGTTAGAGACTATCGTCAGGCCGTCATCGTGTGAGAACAACGGCTCCGAGAGAGGGATGACCTGGGCGGACGAGGAGTGGGCGTTTAGGAAGGGCATGAAAATCGATTCCTCCATCAAATCGTGTACGAGCTTTGCGGCTGGGTCGAGCAGCGAAGGGAGCGGAGGGGTAGGTGAGTTGGCATGTCGGAGGATGTCATCGCGGACTTCGCTCGAAACGTTGATCTCGCGCGGGGAGCCGGGGAGGATGTAGGCGGATAAGAGTCGCTGCCAGAGCATACGTAGATGTTGGCTCTCAGGAATATCAGCCTCGATAGGGAACTGTCCTAGTTGGTGGCTGAGGTCTTCGTAGGCTTTTCGATACCGCTTTACATCCAGTGTGAACTCCAGCGTTTCCAGACAATGGTTCTGCGAGAGGTAGGCCATGAATGCACTGAGTGTATAAGGAGCGGGTGCTGTATTCGCCAGCACCTCATCAAGGGTCGGTCGCATGGGGCAGAAAGTGCCCTGAGGAACAGCCAGGCTGAGAGGGCGGGAGCTAGACGATTCCATGTCCTCATCCGACTCAGCATCCGAGGAGGAGGTCGGGGAAAGTTCGGGTGTGGAGCTAGGAGAGTTGTTCCAAAAGAGTAGAGGAGGGTTCAGGGATCTCTTCTTAAGCATTGCGCCTACTCGCGTTCGTCCCCTGTGTTGGAATAATTTTGAGAGAGAAATCGTTACACGCTCTCTCCCTTATTCAAGACAAGGGAGGCGAGCCTGTCTTGTGTGGAGTGGGCAGCGTTCGGGGGTATAATAAAAAGGCGTGAGGGCGAAATAGATCGTGGAGCGGGCTGCTGACCAAAGAATCGAAGGTGATCTCTGCGAGGAACCGAGAGACAGATAGGCGTTTGTGACGACTTTTCAGCAGTAGATGTTGCAGAGAGGAGTCGATCAAGCAGCGAGTGAAAGGAGAAATGAGGAGATCTGGAGGAAAGGCGGCCGGGCGGTTAGTGATTGATTGGAGAGGGCAGAGAAAGCGATCTATATAAGCAGGGGATAATCGGCAGGCTAAGCGCGCATAGAGAGAGAGAGAGAGGAGTCATACAAGAAGCAGAAACATAACTAATATTAGAATGAAAAAAAGGAAGGGGATGATAAGGGGAGAGGAAGAAGAATGTTAATAATATGACGACGACCGGGGGGAGAAATGGAACTAGTCATATAAGACTTTTAGGTGAGACGGCGAGTGAGAGGGAGAGGGAGAGAGAGTGGGCAGCTGGGAGAAATTGAGGTGATGAGGATGGAGATGGCTGATGGCTGCAGTGATGGGCGATGGAGAATGGAGAATGGAGACTGATCAGCCAACTTTGCCAGAGGGCCCCACTTAGAAGGTGCTAGGCTAGTCTGGGTTAGGCGGAGGGAGGTGGAGCCTGGAACCTGCCTGAACTTGAAGGGGTGGAACTTTTGGAAGGAGGAGAGAAGAGGGGAGCTGGCCAATCAGAGCCCTACACCAGTCGATCTCATGGAGCCAGAACCTTGAAAGGGCCTTCTCTGGTCTTGCCTATCAGGCCGACCTCGGCGGAGACGAAGAAGCCCTCAGATAAGAGGGTTGGAAAAATGAACGATTGCATACGATTGTCATGGACTTGGGATTGATATCGGACGTCTCTCTCTCTTGCGAACCAAACAATCATGCATGCCGGACTTACCAGGGACTGATGCAATGCCACTTGAGAGAAGCTTGCTTCTTGCAAGGGATTCAGAGCGAGGGAGGGGTCGAAAATCCGTCAGATATTAATGAGGGCGGATCTGATGGCTTAAGTAGAAAGACGAGCAATACAAGTGCTTGTTATACTCTGCGAATTCAGTGTTGATCAAAGGTTGATTCCAAGAATAATATAAGGTAGTAGATTAATCGCCAGGAACAGGCACGCTGCAGCTTTTGTATGGGCACAGCCAAGAAAGAAGCTCTCGGCGGGCGCGTCAGGATTTTTCGCGGTGGCAACAAGCCACCATCATCAGATCTAGGGAATACTATTATGAAAAAGATAAATAGAATAAAATAAAATAAATACGGTCGGAGAGGGAAAAAGGTATCGGGCGACAAGGACGAGGTTTTGGATCCATAGGTGCAGACCAGGATGGCGGAAAATAAGGTCGGGCTGCAATAATGAATCAATTGTTTTGAATTGGTTTCAATCCGCCTTATACAAGGCTTTATGCTCTTTATTTTCTGCGCAGCATCTGATTTACAGGCCGAGTCAGCATCATTGAAAAGAAATATTTATTTGTCACTTGGCCGTTATGGTGGAACTCCCGAGTTACCGATCTGCTTTGAGAAGAGCCAAAACAAACTATCTAGTAGTTGTAGTACATATCTCCATTATTATTCAGAAGAAACAGAAGGATCGGAGAACAGCTGAGCCTCCGAGAAGGAAAATGACAGAGAAATCATGAAAGAACCAAAGATGCAACACAGACCGACAGTTTCTGATAGGCTGAAAACTGCAGGATCTGCTATCGCCAAGAAGACGGTGCCGCTTTGAGGCAAGGGAGGGAGGGATCAACCTGACTACGAGTACTACCTTAACCTACGTACTGACGAGAATTGATAATATATCATCGAACACCTGCATTGTAATCCCATCTTCAGGTGCGCTTGTCATTGTTAATTGACTTAATCAGAGAGCACATCTACAGAATATCCAGTGGGGAGAACAGAAGTAGTATCACGGCGGGAGTCGGACAACGCAAGCTGCTGTACTGTCCATATACCTTGGCATTCATGGATGGCGATTCTCCTGCCTAATCTGACCCGCGCTATGCCACAAGCGGCCTAGGAACGGAGAATGGATAGCCTCGTCTGCATCGTCCGTCCAGGGCTCCAGCCTCCAGGCTGATCCTGGGCTGATGCCAGGCCAGGCGTTTGTCTGGCCCTCCTTCACCATTCACAGCCCCTGCTGCCTGGTGCTCTGTCGCAGAGGCTGCAAGGGCCTGCAGGCTTTGCTGCAGGATCCAGTTCTACAGCATTCTATGTATCACAGAGATGGTTGGCAGGTTAATAATAATAATAAAACCTCTCATACTAATATACCCGGTTGGTTTGCATCATCATCATCATCATCATCATCATTATCTGTTATCTTCTTCTTCTTACGAGAAAGGAGCGAAGAGTCAGAATCTCCGTAGGATGTTTGATAGAGAGATCCGCACCGGGCGCCGGAGTGGTCTTAAGTGGAGCCTTCCTTTTCCTACAGTCTTACTGCTTCTGGCAGTTGCAAAGAACACGGGCTACCAGCTGTAGCACCCTTCCAGAATGCGGCAGAACAGCCAAAGAATTTCGAAGAATGGGCGCTCCCAGACTCGTGGACTTCGCCTGGGATGACCCAAGGGTCAAGACCCCCAAGCGCACGGCAGGGAATCCCTGAGGCCAGGTCGCAAATCAGATGGAAAGCCTCGTCCCTAAGGTCCCCTTCGAGTTCGGCCCGCTCGGTTCGGCCGGCCCTCCAACCAGTCAGAGTTTGCAGGCCACGGGACTTGCGTGGGCGGAGGTGGAAGTTGGCCGTGGTTTTTACTCTAACCAATAATGGCTGCTCTCTGGGAGGTGGCGTACCCACATGTATTTTGTTTTCCCGTTCATGAGATCCACCATGATTCATTCGTCTTCAACAACGTGATCTCCTTGCACCTCCTTAGTAGTGGCATTATTCCTTGGCTCTTTTTTTTTTTTACCCTTTGTCAAGTACTATTGAAGGTGGACCTTGTTGTACTGTACTCCGGAGTCCGGAATCCTAATTCCAAAGAAAAGCCTGAAGATCAGGCTCGAATCATATTTCCGAAATTGTCCATACTTGTGACATGCCCTGTCACCTACCTACACCCTACCTTCCTGTAAGTTGACTACGTCTACAGTCTATATTGACATACCCGTGGGGATGGGGCTGTACAGCAGACACACTACTAGCATCATTCAAGGGCTTCTTTCAGGCGAAAAACGTCGTGACACCGCAGAAGCCTCGATCCTCAGCAAAAGTAGATGACGCACCTTAAGGTGTGCTTGGCTGTATCAGGAACAAGCTTCGTCACGTCATCTGGCCTTGCAGATCTTCTTCACCTAGGACATCATTATTGACTAATTATTGCGGAGTATTCGGTGTTGATCAACATATGTAGTATTATTTCTGAATAATGTCGAAATGTTGATGATTTACTCCGATGTCGAATTCCGGGTAAGACCAGAGTCAACTTAAGGGTCTGATGCTTGGTGGGCGTAGAATTCTAGAACATTGGGAGAAGCATGATAAGTACTACCCATTCAGAAAGTGCGCACGCAGGAATGTTCTTTCTAGAATCAGGTAACGGAGCACCACCTACCTAGTATTATTCAACCAGTGGCAACTTTACTATGGTAGGAATGCCAGGTGTAACATATCAACACAGTCAGCCTTGCTAGGATCGGAGTCTTTAGGGACAGGTTCTCCGATCCCGGTGAATGAAAGAGCTGGTGAGGCTCTATGAACCGATTCTCCCTTTCAACTCAGTAAGCCACATGATGGCTGGGTGAGAGGCGCAGGAACAAAGCCTGGAGATCAACAACAGTCACACTGTAGATGAGAGAGCTGGCGCCTAAGAAGAACAAAACGCAATCCTGACAAGGCAACCTTGTACCGTTGTACGTCATTAAGCATTATTATTACTCCCTTTGAATCGGAATCATGTCTTCAGCTTAGGGCTGCAGCCGCGCTGCCTAATCGAACGAAGGAAATATCTTCCGTGGATTCTTGCGGAACCGGCACATCCGGTCTGAGTCTCTGCATCTGTCATCTGAGGACTGACTTAACCTATCTTAGGTCCCTAAAGGTAGGTAGACCTCCCACCTGGGGCCTGAGATCTGACCTCATGGTAATGATGACACTTGCCTGTATCCAATTTTCCTGTTACCCTGCCTCATCATCCTATGGGTCGTAGAGCCCACCGGTCCACCCACATTGTCAACGCAGTCTCCAGTCTGAGTGATTGGGTTAGAAACGTGATAACCATGCAAATCCATCGGAAACGTCTCCTGCATAGGTACTATTGGAAAAGGACCACGTCAGAGACTCAGGGTCAGAGCAGGTCGCCCAAAAAGGATAGGGAAAGAAAAGAAGATAATAATATCGCGCCCGATGCTATCCGCAGAGCCCATCTGAGAGTACAGTTCTAGACCTCAGTAGTGGGGTGGATGCACATATGAGACCCCCGACAACAAAACCTGGACCTTCTGACTTCACAACTTCTGCTCCACAATAATGGAAATCTTTTTATGTAAAGCGGATATCCTTGTATCCTGATCTCCGGAGCTCGCCTACCGGAGTGTGAACTACGGCTTGGCTTCTTGGCTACATACTTTTGAGTTTTCCATGGCCAAGGAGTTTTTCGTCAACAGCAGTTTGCCGTCAGGGCCATGGAGGAGCGTGTTGACAGTTGTCAGCTAGCCAGACAAACAAAATGCCTAAGGATCAAAGTCTCAGCATCATGATCCTCATTGGTTCGGGTGAATTAAATCCTTTCAACAGAAGCCAGCCACTTGAGAAGCTGTCGATCACGTGCCTCGGTGACTTGCTTCCGCAAGCGACGACGCCAGCAAACGGCCCAAGAAAGGCAATAAAAGGGGAATAAAGAGGGGGGAAATCAAACAGTAAACACCGAAGACATGGAGGAGCCTTGAAAGAGTGTGGCTTGATTCCTGGTGCCTCCTTCCCCGCTCGATTCGCCAAGCTGCAACGTTGAGATTGGCCCGTTGAGGTTGTTGACTTCTGGTCTTCTGCACCATGACAGCTTCCGCATGAGAAGCTTCAAGCTCGTAGGTAGTCCCATTGCGGAGAAAACAACGCGCAAACGTTACCAGTATGCAGTAATCATGAGCTATGACAGGAGATGTGTCAGAATGCCCTAGCGTCTGCGTGATCTGCTGTCGCCTGTGCTTGTGAGCATTGACTCTGTCTGGACATGGTCTCAGATATCTCATGCATGCCAATACCGCCGAGACTGGATTGAGCAGTTACTCTTGTCGATCCAGCATGGGGAATGCCTGAGGGATGCAGGTGAGGTACGCGAGGTATATTATTAATGTAAGTGGCTGAGCATGCATGGACTACCTAGGTAGACTAGACTAGGGTACTACATACTCCGTAGGTAGGTACCTAGGCTAGGGTAGGTATGGAGATAGCCTGGAGGCCGGAGTAGCTGCAGGAAGTGAATCCAGTGTTTGGCATTTGTCCACCAGAGCACTGCTCTCTGAGCTTGTTTGAAAGAGAGCCCGTTTTTGAAACCGGTAAGCTGGGCACGAGTTGGAAACGAGTATCTCAACTTTTGGAGATAGCATTCATTAGGCAGACTCTCGCTCCCTTCTGTGTCGGGCTCTGTCCGGTCAGGCGCAAAAGCCCAAAAGCACAAAAAGCGCAGAGTGAGATAAGGCGAGTCAGCGTCTTTTCCGCATTTCCCCCTGTTTGCCTGACGCAATCGCCAGCAGCTACGTATCCATGTGCATATTATTACTCCGTACTTCTGCTACAACGCGCGACTTACTTTCCCTCCTGCCACTCCGGACCGAGTAAGGTAAAGGTAAGGAAGTGCTGCACCGTCGTTACCCCGCCTGACTCTCCCCACACCTCCAATGAAGATCATGTTGACCGGCGCGCAGTTCCTTTACATAGTTAGTTTAGGTAGTCTACCCCGACTCCGATCATCGATGGCCCAAGCTACTATGTAAGTACGTACGTACGATGCAGCTTAACCCCGCTATCTGGACATCTGGAAATCGGCCAGCTCTGCTTAGCTTAGTACTACATACTACATATTATATACATTGCATACATAGGTACCTACTACGTAGTAGTAGTTGATAGGCCGGGTCTGCCCAGTAGCTCGCGAGGTAGCTAACTGCTCAGTAAAGCTTCCCAGTAAATACACAAAGAAAGCACCGGATCGTGGCTGGACATCAACCAGAAACTCAATTCCTTCCTTTGGATCCCATGATTTCTGAATGAATGAATGAAAGGGAAACGGTGGTCCTATAGTCTAGTTAATGTCTGTGGGCTTGGACCCGACCCTTTCCCACCGGGCGAGTTATCCACGTAGGCAGTAGACACAGTCATGAGGTATGATTATTGGTTCTTTTTTTCTTTATTCTCTCTGAGGTGTACAGGCCCGCTTACCTACCTTACCTACCTTCAGTTATTGCCTACATTACCTGGATACTAGGTAAGGTACCTTCCTAACCAGCCCCGGGAACGAATTCGGCTTCTGGGCTCGATAATCTTGCTTGCTTGAAGACGTCCTAGGCGTGGAATCAGGAGTCCCAGCCAGTAATTGGTTTCTTCCATGAAAGCTTCATTTAGTTCTGAGTTGGCATAGCTATGAAAGGAATGTCTCGCTTCAGAGCTTCGACTTCGGACGCAGGGTATGTACACACACACACACACACACATATATATATATATATGTCCCGAAAACCGGATGAAAAGTATTTGGTTTGTCAAGATGCTTATTTACGTAGCTGGATTGCAGATCTCGAGTAATTCAAATAAGTAAAATATATAAAATATATACAAAATAGAGATAAAGCATATAGTAGAGTGCCGTCTTATAGTCTGGCAGTCCAGTACGAAAACAAACCCGCATCGATGGACGCCATGGCGCATGATAAATACTCTCGGGTTGATTCTGGTTGACGTTATACACGCACACACACATATATATATGGTATCTTTAGTAGCAGTGTGGCTTTAAGAGTGACGGTACTACTATATGTGATCTACGTGAGTTCTCACGACAGGGCGTGCAGGTATATATCATTACTATACAGGTCGCCTTCGCACCGCGTGGTACTTACTCGAGCTTCACACAACGGCGAGACAGTGATTTACGATAGTGGAAGTCCTCGTAGTACAGTCCATAGACCGGAGATACTGTCAGTGGATAAGCACACACTCTGGCAATTACGGAGAGTGACGGGACCCAGAAGTCTGCGCCGAATTTTTCGGTCTCGCTCAGGGGCTATCGTCGAGTGCCATTACCTACTAAGGTAGAACTACTTGCAGAGTAGGACCTAGTATCTTGTATAAACCGTCACTTAATTACTCTATGCTACTCTTCCCATATTATTAACATCCTAGAACTGAAGCAGAGGGCGCAGAAAGTGGAACCAAAGGGCCATCGCTGCGCTGCAATGTACACAGAATAGGTAGATATATTATCGCGGACAAAAAAAGGCTAACTGATCAAGTCCACCAAGTCTGATGAGACGCTCTTTTAAACGGACAGAACCAATTCAGATGCAAAGCAAGAGGCTGCACAGTAAAAAAAAAAGAAAAGCAAAGAAAAACAGACAAATCCCTTGCAAACTCCTCGATTGATGATAACAATCCTGCAGGCAACGAGGGGGCAAAGAACAACATTTATATGCTAAAAATGCCACATAGATAGGATTACCCGGATAGCAAACGTGAGCTTCATCCATCGAATGCCAAAACGCCTTCTGCCACATGAACTTTCCCTTGACCCGTCCACGCTGGGATCAGCCAGACTGGTACTATCAGGGCGACCTGCAAGAAGTTCGCAACTGGGGTACTGACCATATACTCAGAAACAAGATGAAATCTAGAATTAGATGGCTCATGCCAGACATGTGGGACAATGTAGGGCAGGAAAAAAAAGACAACCAAGACGAAAATCACACAAAGACACGCAAATTCGCCGTTCCAAGCCGTAGCACCGTAACGAGTGATGGGAGCATTAGACAAGAGAGGATGTAGATGGTGGAGGAAGGTCGCTCCGAGAGGTCCAGCCCGTTTGTAAATCCAACTGGCCTTGACGAATAACGGAACAAGGCGGGTGGAGTGGTCGCTCAAGGGCCCGTCGATATGGAAATATAGAACATTGTATCCGCCCCATCCCACATAGTGTCCGAATCTGCCAGCAGGGACTGCATGATCCACTATGCTCGGTTTAACAGGAAAAAGAGAAAAGAGAAGGGACCGGAGGGCCGAGAGCTGACATATGGACCATGTTGCCTTCCAACATCCCGAAACCAAGAAAAGGAATGAAGAGTCGAAGCCCACATGACAAAAGATTATGTAGAATTACACAGGTTCCGTACTCGGAAACACGGCGTCAACCTTTCAGCCTTGGTGGGAGATGAGCAGGTGTGACACTTGGGGCAGCAGGACAAATCACCTACCGCAGCATAACGCTTTCATCACCTTCTGAATGAAGGTGGGCTGCGGCTCATTGCTTGCATGCTGGTTGCCCTGGGCTGGCTGGTTCTTCGACGGGTTCGGGGGGCTGCCAATACGGCCCGAGATATTTGCGTTCGAGTTCTGGAACTGTGCCGTCGTTGACGCGGCCGGTGTCCCCTCGTATCCCCCGCTCTGGCGTTTCGGCGGGATGCCGCCTCTGACGTTTGGCTGCTCGCGCGTCTTCCCGACTCCAGGTTTCGCTGGAGAGGGGGGCGGGGGTTGCGCGGCGTTTAAACGGTCTGCGGTCACGCCAGGCCTTTGGCTGTTACGGACCGGTTGACCGTGGAGGTCCCTGGCAGACGTTGGGAGGGCAGAGTTGTGGAGCGCCTGCTGGGAGGAATACGATTTGTACTCCCATCCTCGGCCGTTGTTCAATTTCATCCAATCGTACTCTCCATCTTCGACTTCTCCAGCGTTTTTGAGAGCTTGAGTGAGCAGGTCCCGCAGGTAATCGTAGTCGGGAGTATCTTCAAAGCCAAGGTTGCGGACATAGCTCAGGTACTTGTTGAATTCTTCTGGCTGCCATCAGTACAGTTACTTCGACAATAGACTGATAAAACAAACCTGGGAATCCCTCGCAAAGATCCTTGATGGCGGTAGTCTGTTTCTTTTCCCCGATCTTCTCGTACTTTTGTTTGTTGGTAGCAGCCTTCAGACCCTGCCACGGCAGACCGCCTCGCAGGAAGTACATGAAAACATGGCCTAAAGCCTCAAGGTCATCTCGTCGTGATTGCTCGCGTCCCAAGTGCGTGTTGATGCTCATGTAGCGTGCTGTACCAGACAGCGACTTCCGCTCACGGTATGGGATATGTTGCTTGGTTTTGGGGTCTCGATATTGCTTGGCCATTCCAAAATCGACAACGTGGATGACATTGGCGGCCTTGGAGTTCGGGCGGCCGATGAGAAAGTTATCGGGCTTGATATCGCGATAGATTAAGTTCTTTTCGTGGATGGTTTGGACACGAGAGAGCTGGGGTGGTCAGAACAGTTGTCTCGAAGGACGTTCGGAATCACGTACCATTTGCTTGGCCACCATGACGACGGTTTTCACAGAGAATCGTCGATTGCAGTGATCGAATAAATCCTCAAGACTGGGACCGAGCAGGTCAATTACAAGGATGTTGTGCAAACCTTCCTGGCCGAAGTAGTAGACATTGGGAATTCCAGCTAGTCAAGTAAGTCACCGATACTCAATGCAGTCAGTACAATACTTACGGCATCCAACCAGAATCTTGTAAGTCCGGTACTCATCTCGCAGCTGGGGAGCATCACTTTTCCGGGGTTCCTGATTATTATTAGCCTTGGAGCTTTGGCTGGAGCTTTGGCCCGGAGCATGACGGAACGCACAAATTTGATAGCAACCTGCTGGTTGTTCAGGAGATTCGTGCCCTCGAAAATCACACCGAAAGATCCTTCACCGATTTTCTTTCCTACTCTGTAGTGGACACCCACCACGTTGGACGATGAGGAAGCCATGTCTGCGCGAGGGATGCGAGTCGGAGAACCTTACGACGGGGACGAACGTGCGGAAGACTCGACAGGGCGGCAAACACGTGAAGGCTGGACTTATTAGCGAAGGAAAATGCGGAGATGATGGCAAGCGATGTATGCAATAGTAAATAATAAAGGTGGAAAGGGGTGTAGGCGGCCTACAGAGACGTCCGATATCCCTATGCTATACCATTCATGCAATGACCCAAAAATGTAGATGGCACACAAATCGGAGAATCAACAATGCCGACAGCAGCTGAGCGACGGCCAGTAGACGCGTATTATGCTCGAGAAGCGCGACCCGGGGTGAACGACAAGACGAAGGATGGAGATCTTCGGAACGAGGTGACGGCCAGGGGAGGTTCACGGACTAGGTAGAAAGGGTCTTGATGCTGATCGGGAATCCCGTGAATGATAGAACAGAACTTATTGAGGCAATTACAAAAAAGAAGATACAGAACAAAAGGAAACGGATCCCGAATAAACTGCACCAACTGCGCGGCAGCCTGTCAACTGCAGCAGGCAGCGGTTGGATGAAGTCGGGGAGGAGGTGAACGGGAAGAGGAGAGCGAGGTGAGTGAGGATTGAGGGAAGGAGAGCTGAGGAAGAACAGGGCAGAAGGGGAGGTAGACGGAGATCGACAGAGGCCGCAGAGTGGGTAGACTAGGGGGAAGAAGAGACCGAATGGCCGATGGAGAGAGAAAAGGGAAAACGAGGCGGAGAGGAAGAAGACCGTCCGTTCGCCGTTGGGGACTTGGGAGAGGCAAAAGTAGGAGAACTTGAGAGCGATGGAAGAGAACGGGAGGAGAACCGCCAGCCGTCGACCAGTTTGGTAAGGACGAAACGCCTGTACCCAAGCGGTTTGCTTGGGCTGTATGGTAACTCTGGTAATGTGGTAACAATCATTGAATTCCCTTGGATGGGTAGTAGGGCGGGTCGAGACTCTATGTATCCGTACAATTGACTTTTCATGTAGTTAGGCAGTAGTATGATATAGAATCTACATCGAGCACTATCGTATCACACTGCAGCATCTACATGACTGACCCAAGTCGGCCTCTCTGTCAAGTGCGCTGGTGCCCATCAACCGGAGCAAATTCATCTCACATCGGGTCGGGCGTTGAGCTAAAAGCGGACCTGCAGTCTGCTGGAGAGGCGGTGTTGAAAAGGATCAGGTCTCGACCAGAGGAAGCTTTCTTTTCTACGGTTAGCCTAGTACGTCTTGCGGACGGCAATCTTGGCGAGAAGCTCTTCGTTATTAGCCTATAAGATTATTATATTATTTATTTATTATCATCATCATTATTTTTCAACCAGGAAACTTCGAGGAATCAGGCACGTAACTACGTACAACTACGTATCAAATTATCAATGGCGACAAAGATGGGGCGGACTATAGACGGTGTCCACGGTGGGCACTGGAGTCCTGGACCTGCCCAGTTACCAGTACCTAGTGGACAACTGATATCGACGTCATATGCAAAGCAGGATTAATCTAATAAATGATTCGAGACAAACAAACCTAAGAGATCAAGATTTGGAGCAAGGAACTGGATCTGTTTCCTGCGGTTGAGTCGGTTGACTCCTTGCTGAAGTGACTTACCCTGGAATGCCGGTTGGATCTTGTAATCTGCCAATGATGGATAAGTAACCAAGATTATTATTGAGGACCAGAGATAGTAGTAGTATCACGTTTTCAGCTAGAACAGCTGAGCTATTTGAGTTTTTTCCCCATCTTCCCTCCCATCCCGGGCCATCTTGCCAACTACCCCTGAGCAGTGATTTTCATGCAGGCACCAATCTCCTTTTGCTTTAGCTGCCACTCCGATCTTGATGTATCGGCCTGGAATTACCGTCCAATACCGCTTATCATTATTAATTTAAGCGCCCTCTGGTAAGATATGGTAAACCAGATACTCTGTGCTTTGGCGCCATCTTCATTCTTGTCAATTTGTCTCGAGTAATAAATTTGATCCGAGCAGGACGTGCCGTTGTTGTCCCAATATGCCAGAAAAGGCGACAGTGCATAATAGGTTTACCTTCTGATATGGAGACCAGGCCCTTCTCGGGCTTTCCCAGGTGCACATTGCATACAGACGCCTTACATAGATACCCCTACAGCCTCTCCGCAGCGCTTCTCCATATGACACCCGACGTTTACAGAAGAGATGACCCACTGTGGAATGCAACCAATTGGCATCATCATCATCATCATCATTGTCTCTCTTTTTTTTTTTTT
>MU628471.1:26246-80717 GCA_025688805.1 Aspergillus egyptiacus
CCTGCCTTTGGCATTGGCGAATCTTGAAGATACTACTACTCGGGAGCGCCCAAGCCGCGAGTCGCTTTGCTAGATCCATAGGTCTTAAGCCTGGTTGGCGTGGCCGGTCAGGCCATTATTGTGAGAAACCAATGTCTGCGTGGATACCGCTCACTGCTCAGAGATCATGTAAGACTCGGTCAACGAGTCGACAGTGTAACAGAACACCCTATAGGTGCGTCACACAGTAGCCTTTTAACTTCTAAGCAACCAGGTACAACATAATCATAAAAAAAGCCCGACTGCAGACGCCACCATAGACAGATACACACTCACAGTTCATCCTCTGGGGCATCTTCCGCTTCGCTCCCGAGCTCGTCCTTCACCAAATTGCCGTCTTGGGCACCCTGCTCCTCATCATAGTCGTCTTCGTCGCTGCTGGTTCCGCTGCCGTCGCTGTCGCCATCGCTGCCGGGATCGTAATCCTCTTCCTCCTCTTCTTCTTGGTCTTCCAATTCACGCTCTGCTTTCTGTAACTCACTCTCCTCGGCTGCATCTTGGCCTTCGTTCTCGGCGTTCTCTTCAATCTTCGTGCCGTTAATATTGTAGCGCTTCGCACGACGAGCTTCTGCAAGACTGGCATCTTGCAGGCCATGCGTCTTGATATACATGTCGATGCCAGAGAAATCCGCCTGGTCAATCATGGAGAACTCGAACTCCTGCATCTCTTCGCTACCGATTGCCCGCGCCGCGATATTGAGGTTGAACGTCCGCTGAAGGACAGAAGTATATGAAATCGACTCAATGCTTTCAAAGGCAAAGAAGAGCAACGGCTTTTTGAAGCCAAAGAATATCCCCGTAGACAGGAAGAAAAGATACCCTACACGGAGACGTTAGCAAATATCATCCAAGAAAGCCCCAAACGGACAACATGCCTTCTTTGCTACCACGGAATCCTTTGACGTGATATGCTTTCTCGCCCTTCCGATGTGCCTCAGGCATAGCACTCACGAACTCCTGCGCATCAGGACGTACGACCTTGGTATGTACCAAATTATCATTCAGAATCCGCCGCACAAACGCTTCAGTTGTCTCGCCGTCCCCATTTCCGATTTGTTGGCCCGATCCCAAAAATGCAGCCTTGGGCGGCCCATCGTTAACGGTCCATACCATTGTTTCGGGGGTAGGTTCGCCTTCGGGGGGAGAATTGATACCATCGGCATATTGAGGAATGACGCAGAAGTTGAACTGTCGTTGGTTCTTTTCCGGTACGGGGAGACACAAAACATGCTCTGCAAAAAGGATAATATTAGGAAGAGGTCACAAAAAGGAAACCAAGGAAAGCATACGAATCCTATCCAGCCGCACCCCGAACTCTACCTCCTTCGACGTCTGATTCCTAGCCCGAAGATACTTCTTCCCGGCCGTAATTTCCAGCGTCAACTTTTTCCGTTGTGGGATAGCAAACGAGACATCCTGCATGTAGAACTGTAGAGCGTTGTGAGTCTTCAAATCGGCCAGCCATTGAGCGTCTCCATTGCTATTCCCATTCTCGATCTTTCGTTTCTTAGCGGCGGGGCCGTCGTGGACATCTTCCACTGGTTGGACAGCATCCGCAATTTTCGCGCGCAGGCTGGAGGTATATCGGGCAATGTCTTCAAACAGAAGGATGTGTTGAGGGGTTGATCCTGGAAAAGGAACCATGTACATGAGTATCATATTCTCTTGAAGATACGCGCTTGGGAGGAAGGCACACCGATCGCATCGTAGACTCGCTTCTTCAGCGCGGGTTCGACGGCGAAGGCATCTTCAATTGCTGGGATCGCGGTTCGGGCCTGGGGAGTATGCAGTGAAGGCGCAGAGTTTATCGTGGCAAAGGCCATGTTCGGCCTAAGGAGAGGAATGCCCACTGGAGGGGATACAAACAAATAAGAAAGGGAGAGATATATTTATATGAATGAATATGTGGGTAGAAGGAAAGGAATGGCGATAAGAAATCGAGAGGGTTGGTGTTTTAAATCGGGATGAAAGAAGAGAGCTCCTCAGGGACGTGTGCGGCGCGTTTGGGGCAACTGACAGAAGGCGCAAATCACTCTCAGGATTGAACTTGTTTATTCAGCCAAATCAATAATGGGTACTGAGCCTGACAGGCTGTTATTTCTTGGTATAATTATTATTACTTGAGGATTGCATCTGACAACGATCTACATCGCCCCGAGAACCCTTGCCGCTTTTACCTAGTCCCAGGTACAGTAACAGTACAACTGATTGGAATGTAAGATTTTCATTTTCAATTACTCCATTTGAAAATATGTGATGAATTTGACGCTCTAAATATAAGAAGTCCTCTACCTAGGTATTTCTGTGAACGTAGGCCACAATTGATGGGGGTTGCAACACTTGCTGATATTAAGCTACGAGTTGCATCTGCATTATATACAACTGACAAATTCACCCAAATCTAGTCTATCAACTGGAGAAAGGAGAAATGCACTACTACAAAATCTCGTTTCGTTGTGCAATCCAAGACCAGCCTTGGAGAAACCGCTCAGAAAAAAATCGACCAGCAACATAAGAAATGTGGATAATCGCGACTGGTGATACCAGGGAATCTCCAGAACCGGAAGGGATTGAAAGTAAACAAAGTACAAGGACCCGGAACAGGTGAGTCTCAAGAGATGATCCAATATACAAGGAAACTAAAGGGGTATATAGTGAGTAAAGACCTTTCGGTACAGAAGAACGAGGAAGAAGAAAATGAAACCAAGGGAGACCGAGACGAAAGGGTAATTCGAGTGCGTAGAGAAAATCGGGCCCATTATCATTTGCGCGTTTCATAAATGTAAAAGGAAAACAGCCGCAAAAGGGGGTATATGAGTCGACGGTGTATGTATGGCGAAAAGACCGACAATGTCCTTGAAAAAGATAGACGGGTTTGTTTTGTAGTTTCGGCAGTGGGAACCAGTGACCCCTTCCCAAAGTTACCGACTTGGGAGAAGAATTTTGTTTTGCATCACTTGTCTAATATTGCGGTACGGCTCATAGCGAAGACGAGCGTGGAGATCGAAGGGGACTTGAATCGAGGTCAGGAGCAGGCTCAAGAGTGGGCTTTGGATTGCGCTCCCGAGCTTTGTCGGTGTCTGGGTGGTGCGGATTTGCCACACCAACCGGCGAGGCAGGCTCCTCCTCCGTCCCGGTGAACGTATCGACTTCTTCGTATTCGTCTTCCGCGTCCTCTTCCTCTTCGATAATTTGGCTCTTTCGTGTTGCGGGCCGAGCTGCTTTGCGAGAAGCGCCATCCATTCTGATGTTCCCGTTCGGATATTCGGAGCTAGCCACGCCGCCGGAAACCATAAGATTAGCAGTGTGAACCATTGGCCCCTTAAACGTAGACCGTTTCCGACGTGCAAACACAAGGCTGGAAGACGGAGAATATAATAAGGGTGCAGGAGCAGCTTCGTTGTACGACGAACTGGGAACTCCTTCAAAATCATCTGTATCTCGGAAACCAAGATTTGGGTTTCGAACCAAACGGATATTCGTAGGAAAGCGTGCAGATGCACTTGGGGTCGTTGGGAGCACTTTAACTGAGGTATGTGGTGACTTGGTAACCCGAGCGGTTGGAGTTGAAGCGGACCCAATGCTATTGGAGGATACAGACGAGGCTTTTGAATGGGTATGAGCGTGGTGGATGCTCCGGACGGACGACACCGATGAAGATGTAGATTTGCGGCCACGTAGGCCAGCTGAAGACCGTCGATATGACCCTCTTGGAGTGAGCGGAGATGGCGACAGCGAGTTTCGATGGCTTGCACGGCTCGTGCTCAGTGGCCGCGGTTGCCGAGGATAAGAGTGGCGACGATTCTGATAAGATGCGCTACTCGGAGCCAAGCTGCTTGCATTGGATGAGCGCTTAATTCGAGTCGGCGTTGCTAGTTCGCTGGGTGATTTAGGCTGGCTAATAGTTGACGCAGGCAAGGGGGATTTCTTCGCTCCCTCATGTCCTTTTGCGGGACTGAGCTTCTCTGACAGGAACTTGCGGTGCGTTCCGCCCGACGACTTTGGATGTGGTGATTTCGCTCTCTTCGTAGACTCTACAAACCAATGTTTCAGGGATGCCAGTTGGCTGATTATCGGATACTGGCGGCGACCGGTGCGGCGCCTGAAAATCCCGCCATGCTGCGCTAGTTCAGGCTGAGATGCGCTCACATGCAGTGTGCTGGGGCGGGAGCGTCTCTGATCCTTTGGAGGTGGGACTGGAGGGCGACGTCTGGTAGAACTGTCGGAGCGGATTGAGTCTTTGTCGACGGGGGGAGGAGGTGGCGCGTAGAGTTCAGGGGATTGGAGGACTGAAGGCTCCGGGAGCATTGGCAGTTCGGGAACGGCAAGCTGAGAAGGCAGGCTCCGGCGATCTCTTCGCCCACGTTCATGGATAGGGGCAGTGGAATGACCCTCTTCGTCTACTTCCACCAAGGCAGCTGAAATCTTCTCTAGGCGACTGCTCGCTGCGCTCAGACGACGAATGTTCTTCGCCTCTATCTCTCGTTCTCTTCGCTTGCGCTCCCTTTTTGCTTCCTTCCGTTGCTCTTTCTCTATCAGCAGAGCCCACCAACCAGCCAAAGGATCACAGCGCTGAGCGAGGACACTATCGACCACCTCGTCAATGTTGACCCCAGCACTTTTCATCCGCTGAAGCGTGGTCTTTTCTAGAGGTGTCGAAAATGGCGGCGGCCGAGGGATTTTCAGGATCGCCAGCTGCTCAGGAGCGTGTTCAGCAAGAAAGGGATGGGATAGAACATCGCTGAGGCTAGGCCGTAGAAGAGGGCGCTTTGAGAGGAGCAAGTTGATGAGAGCCTTTGCATCATCGGGAAACTTGTCGTTGAAGGCCGGCTCCTCGGCGAGGATCCGCGCTTTCGTTACCTGGTCATCATCGTCATCGAATGGCAGCTCTCCTGCAATTAGCGCATAGAGGATGATGCCTAAACTCCATACATCTACCTTCTCTCCGGCATACTTCTCGGCCTTGAGCATCTCGGGAGCACTGTAGCACACGGTGCCGCAGAAGGTTTGAAGATAGCTCGCTTTGCCCTCATATTCTCTGGTGAAACCGAAATCACAGAGCTTTACATTCTCGTGCTTGTCCAGTAGGATGTTTTCTAGCTTTAAATCGCGGTGGACGCATGATTTGCTGTGCACATAGGACACCGCACCAACAAGTTGGGTAAATATCTTCTTGACTTTGTCGATAGGCAGCGGACCATTTCGCAGAAGGTAGTTGTACAGTTCGTCACCTAGACAGTGTTAGACCAACCAGCGCCTTCCTCAGTGTCGTCGGGTTCGTACCAGGGCAATATTCAAGGACTAGCCAAACAAGCTTCTCTGTGACGATGACCTCGTAGAGGCGCGCAATATGAGGATGGAGGAATTGGCGGTGATGGTGGATCTCTCGTGCCAGATTCGTATCTTCCTTATTTGAGGATTTGAGCACGACCTACAAACGATCAGCGAGACTTTCGGCATGTTATTGAGACTGGAGCGAGTCGCGCACCTTCGAGCCATTGGTGAGCTTATGCGAGGCAAGATAAACTTTGCCAAACGAGCCTTTCCCGATCAACCGGCCTAGAGTGTAGTTTCCAACATGTCGGAGGTCCTTTGACGAGAACTCTCTGAAAAGAGGCAAACGAAGTCAGACATGTTTTCCAACGCAACTACGCGCACCATACAGGAGACTTACTTGAGCAGCTCATTGTATGATTGCGCAAGCTTCTCCTTTTGTTTTTGGGCATGGACCTCCGCTCTGGTCCTGGGAGGCGGCATGTGTTGCGAGGTGTCCTCCGCCTACCCTGAGGAAGTCAGCGGAGTGGGATATGTGCGAATGCGATTTTTGTGACTGTAACAGAACCCCCGATTGGTTGCGTGTGCTTTGAGGTTGCCATTCAATGACGAAGAGAATAAGTGTATCGGCAAGCTGGCAGCAAATAGCTAAACGGTGCTCGAAGGGGGCGGGCAACGAGGTCAAACGGAGGATCCCGAGGAGGAAGCGATGGAATGGGGCCAGGATGGAAGGGAATGACGGGAATCTTTTCGGCGGTCCGACGGACGTCAGGAGGTTGAACCAGCAGCAGTTAAATCGAATGGAAGACGTGTTGGCGCAGACTGGGATTGGGGTATCGGCACAGGACGACTTTTTTTGCGGAGCGTGGAATGGTGGGAGACGCGGTCGGCGGAAACGGAGCCAACAGGTACAGAAAGACGCACGTAGTAAATCTGCCTGCTTCCAAGCACAGATAAAGATAGAAATTATACGATTGCAAAGAGGGGATGAGAGAAGAAAGAGTGAGACCAGTGCGTGAGGAAAGATTGTTCTAAGCTCCGAGCCTACGGAGGGGGAGAATGCTGGATGATGAAACACATAGATGGATCATGGCATAACTTGGACGGGAATACTCCAACGTTGAGTTATGGTCCATGCCGACTGCGAGATTGGTGGAAGGCGTGGGCCACTGCTGTCATTAGGGATTATTCAACTAAGATGCCTACATTTACCTATATTCCACTAGTAGTACTTCTACATCTTCTCGGACATAGCCTCCAACCCTTCCTAGCTTTGTGACAGTATATCAAGGTTTGTTTGGTGTGTGGTTGTGTTCAAAGACTAGGTAGTAGCTGATCTAAAGCCCCCTTCGATTACCGGTATTTAGTGGTGTTATTTAGTAATTGACAGTCATAAAACATGCCTAGGTATACTATTGGACACCGCTGTCTGTCACTACACGTCTTCCCCCTCCCGTGGTGGATTCTCAACCCCTGAATCGAAGACGTCCCAACCCCCAACTTCCCACTTAACTGCCTCAGATTTAGCAACGAGGCTGACGAGATATCTCGCTAGTCCTCGCTAGCATGCACCGGTGGACAGAGTTAAACGATACCTAGGTAGCAATCTTTGTTCAAATGAAAGTGACCTAGC
This sequence comes from Aspergillus egyptiacus, assembly GCA_025688805.1. NCBI lineage: Eukaryota > Fungi > Ascomycota > Eurotiomycetes > Eurotiales > Aspergillaceae > Aspergillus > Aspergillus egyptiacus. The sequence continues at coordinate 33,193 of MU628471.1, forward strand.
GCGGGAATTGATTGGTCTCCCGGCTAACCGTATGAGACGGATTGCATAACAGCCTTGGATAGACTACCCCGAAGCACACAGACGGCCGAAGTGGAGGTCTCGGACTCTTGCCAGTCGATCTTTTCACCTTCTCGAAAACAGTCCGTAATCCCATTAACCCACAGTCTGTCGAATGTCGGCATATGCATTATTTGTTTCCCCGTGGATCTTCATCTTTACGCGGGAGATCGGGGTATATTGGAAATTTAAATATACCTTTGTATAGAGCGAGCTTAAACGAGTCACTCTGTCTTCTGCCACCATGGGAGAGAGTGTAAATGTTGGGCGGTTCGATGCGTAGCACAGAGCGCAGGGTCAATAGCGTCCAGCCCCTGTTCACGTTGGAAGGCGAGTGAAACCATTCCAAAATAGGAGTGTAGGAGATCTGTTGTAACAGTCGTCAGAGTCCAGCAAAGGAGAAAGAAACATGTGTTGCTTAAGGTACCTGGCGGTTCACCAACGCCCTTTCCAAACCCTCCAACAAGGTGCTGCGTCTTCTCCAGCAGATATTGTCTGTTTCTACCAGCGTCGATCATTGGGAGTTCGCCTAGCATCTAGGTCAAGTGTTAGCAGAACGTTCTATCAAGGCCCATTGCAATACCTGCTCGGCACTCACATCCAGAGTCGCTGTGTTCCAGAATGAATAGCAAGTATCCGCGTACTTATTACATCGTCCATTGAAGCCAGCCCATTGCAGGGTTTCCATACTCGGAGGTGGTAGATCAGGAAGCTGATCAATGTTCTCGTCCAGGCTTAGTCCGACGATAACCTTCGTTATTGCCTGAACGTTGTTGTCTTCCGGGCCGCCCGCATCTTCTGAGCCTTCTTCTTCGTCTCCACCGTCCAGTTCCGCCGTTTGCCTTGAGACGAGCCAGCGGACTAGGGTCTCAAACTTTTTCGAGCCAGGCGACATAAGTGCCGTCTGCTGGGAGTCGTTTGAGAGGCGGCTCAAGAACGTTAGGGCGCCAATGGCGCAATATGTATGACCGGCTAAGGCACTCTAAGTAAGAAATAGTTGAATATGACGGGGAATGTGAACGTACAGTGTGCTTCGCAGTATGGCCCCTCCGCCATTCCACCGTCGTACGCCTATGAAAACAAGTTAACCGAGCACAGGGTACGAACCAGACATACAGCAGGAAGATATACGGATAGCTTACTTGGCACGACTCGATAAATGCAACGAGCTTCTGCACGTCTATGTCATCAACGTCCTCAAGACCGGCTGCGTTTTTCCCCCTAAGTATATAGCGTGTGCCGGCAGCGAAACAGCAAAACCTCAGGTCACCACCACCCTCAACTTCACCCTCAGGGCCGAGAACTTCACCGAAGCTTCCATCTGCCCGTTGCATCTTCGGAAGCCAACTTAAGCACTCGATCCTCTGCACTCGCGATAGGTCATCCCCCAGTATTAAGAGAATGACCAGCGCGAAGAATGTAGAAGGTACGTTTGCCGGATCCCAGGCTTCATTTTCTCGTGTCCGTTTGTCTACCCCAAAATTTGTCCCAGTGAATCCTCTGAAGCCGCCTGAAGGGACCTGGCAATGGTATATCCACTCGATGTATCCTCGTCTTTCTTCAGGAGTTGTTTTGCTTTGCAGGACGCCGAGAAGGTCCAGACCGGAGACAGTGAAGAAGGCAAGCAACATGCGGTTGGAGTCATTGGAAGTATATGGCTCCGGTAGGAACGTTTTCAGACATCGTAGGAAATATCTGATATGACGCTCTTTGGTAAAGACGGCTTCTGCCATGGTCAGAGCAACCAGTGGGCGAGAATTCTTTTGATATAGCCAGTAAATGAAACTGCCAAAATGCGCAAACTGAGGAATGCGAATTGAATGTATAGATTCAGAAGATCCTATGTAAGATTCTTGTCTTGACTTATCCCTCTATTATTATTATCATTTTGCGGCTGCGTGAGTCGGAGAATGTGACCCCACATTTTCCGGCGGAAAAGAAAAGGGCGAGCGAGGTAAGTAGGTAAATAAAGTGCTAAGTGTCTACCTAGTATCTAGCTCAAGCTTCACTGCTACCTACAAATATCGCCGACCGGGAAACCAGCGTTATTTTATTACGGTCTATATATTCACCCGAGTCGCCTTCTATATACCAGACAGGTCTGCCCGCAATGGGCCTCCTTTCCTCCAAGACACTCATCAAGGCGCACGCCCTCTTCCTATTCACCCTTGCCGTCTACCTAACCAAATCCCCCGAAGTCGTCACCGAGAGCGATGTTGTCTTCATGCTAGGAGAATTCCTCCAACTCGTACGAAACAGCAGTCTACCCCAATTAACTCGCCGAATTCGGCTAATGATTCTGACAATGTAGGATGCATCCTCCTTCTCGCGCCCGCAATCCCCTTTCGCCATGTGCGGCATCCTCCTCGTCGCCGACGCCCTAATAGACCTTATCCTCGTCACGAAAATACCACACATAAACGAGATTCTAGCCATGGCGGAAGCCGCGAGGTCGCAGGCTCCATCGTCCATCAACAGATCGAGTCATATCCGCAGCAACCCGTTCATTTCGCGTCTCGCATCCTTATATTCCGAAATCTGGACGTTGCTTTCCGCGTCGAGATTTTGTCTCTTCTTTGCCGTGTCGTTTTTTATTTACCAGAGCAAGCCGGCGGCTTGGGGGGTTAGTCCTGCTGTGGCTGCCTCGGGCAATGGCTTGTCTGGGCTGGAGCATTTGAAGAACCGGGTAGTTTTCTCGTATGGGTTTATGGAGATGATGTTTTGGTTCTGGGTATGTATCCCGGAGTTTAGTTTGAATTTGGAGGTTTGGGGGCTGACTTTTGTGGTCTAGATTTTCTTGACGCTTCGTGAAGAAAGGCAGGAAGTTACGAAGCGGTTTGCGGAGCAAGAACGGGATCGATAGACTGGATTTCTCTTCTATTCATCTTAGAAGCGAAAGCAATTTTCCACATATATGGTGCAGTTGGACCTTGTCATACAATGACATTTTCATTACGCTGTGCCTTCTCATCTTCGACAGAAGTAGCGCATAATAGATACAGTGCGGTACATCATGAATCTCGACCCTTGAGGGACAGATGCAAATTATTTAGCAAAGTATGTGGCGCAGCCCTCCTCTGCCAACGGACAGACCTTGTGTGTCTACATCAGGAATGCAATTCCAGCGGCAATGGCAGCAAGCAGACCGATGTCTTTGCCCTTGAGAAGGGCTGCAGCGTCGGTTCCCTCAGGGTCAGCTGGAGTCTCACTGGAGGTTGGGGTCTCGGTTTCAGTCGAAGTGGAAGTCTCAGTGACAGTCTCCGAGGAGGTTTCACCCTGAGTCGTGGTGGTTGCAGTCTCGGAGGCAGAGGGATCAGTAGTTGTGGTGGTGGTGGCCTCGTCACCAGCGGTAGTCGTTTCAGTGGTGGTGGTAGTGGCAGTGGTCGAGTCACTGGCGCAGGTGGCAGTCTGAGGAAGATCAGTGATGCCGGCACCACCGCAGATACCATTGGCATAGTCAAGGGCCGCTGAGAAAGCATAGTATGTCAGCAGGCCTTTACAGTGCAGTATGAAGCAAGGCAGAAGAAAAGAAGAAATGCGTTAGGCCTCAACATACCGTCCTGATCCTCCGGCCCGCAAGATTGTCCGACGCAGCAAGCCATGTCCTGAACGAATGAAGCAGCGGCACAAATACACTCAACGTCAATCAAGCTGCATTCCTCGGGAATAGCTCCGGTAGCGCACTCTTGCTGTTATCATGTTAGCAACTATGGTCGATAAGAGGCAACTGATTCATGGATTGAGCGGACGACGTACAGCGCACTCTGGCAGCCCACCCAGACCCTGAGCGGCAGAGGTGCTCAGGCAAGCAGCCAGGACGAGGGCGAAGGACTGCAGCTTCATGTTTGCAATGGTTAAATAAATTCAGTTGAGGAGACTTGGATGATTGAAGGAAAGTAACGCTTTGTTGTGATGGATGGGTGGGTGGATGGATGGTTCTGAGGAGAAAACTTGGAGAGAAGTGAGGAGGCTTGGAGTTCGAGGGCTGGAGGTCTCGAAAAGCAACCAACCCCAGCCCAAACCCGCCTGGTGAATCCTTGTTGTTTCCCCGCTTAGCACACAGGCTAGGTACTGTACTACCGTACTACTGCACGTCTTGCATACCTCCACCACGGCTTTCAGGTCAGGAACGATTGCCCTCCAGTACTAGTACTTGGTAAGCGTAATTGCGGCGCTGAGACTCTTACATATGTACATTACAGGAACCCCCTTGCCTCCTAACTTCTACTGCCTTACTCTACTGTATACAACCCCAGCAACAGGGTGGTTACACGTCCTTCGTGTATCGCGTGGCGATAGGGACAACCGGTTCTCTTGGCCTTCCATTACACCTTCAACGAGTCTTATGAACAAACAAGTCGACTCGGGAACTGTCGGATGAGCCTGGATTGGGAAAGCTGGAGATCGACCTCCATCTACCAAGCATGCGGACTCTGATGTGGATCCACGTACGTGCAAACAATATGATTGTGGATCGGCTTGGGGAACAGCTTTCCCCAGCTTACCTAGATACGTAGTAGGCTAGTACAGATCCCGGGGTTCTTCTGATTGCGGACAGGTTGGTAGGACTGGTCCTCTGTAAACTGTGCGTGCCCAGTGATGGCGAATTACTGGACCTCGGGATTCGACAGTGTTCTTATTCGGGAAAGGTCTACACGTGCCCGGGCCGCTTGGCATCATGGGGCGTTGTCTATATAGCATCTTCGTTTTCCCCCTGCCTCGACGCTGTCGCCTTCTCGGTCGCGATTTCGACCCCCTTTCCTCGCTCTTCTGACTCAAATTTGGCGAGAAAATTTTTGTTATTGGACTGGCTATCCCGCATGCTACCCTTCGCCAACCTCTTTTACCGCTCGGTGACTTGATTCTGAGAGGTCAGATTGGAGATTTCGTGAGAGCTGCATATTCGAGGCTATTGGAATGGATGATTACTCTGGGTACTTGGCTAATTCATCGGTCTTTCTATGGTGTTTGGGCTGCTCGTTTACGTATCCCTTCTCCCAATGAACCGTTTCGGAACTGGCCGAGGCTGGAGTGATTATGACAGACCATCAAGAGACTTGAGGGGAAGGTCTCTTGACACTTCAGGCCGAATTGCTGGTGGTTGATGGTTTGTTAGGTGGCTGTGCCGCAATCTCACAACCTCGAGGCTCTTGATAACTATTCACTGGGACCTGGTCAATACCCGGGTAATGCATCCCTCCGCCGTTCTTGGGGTTTCCTCTGCGCGGGGGACTATTATATCCAAGAGCCACAATTTTTGATGACCACAGTCTATATTAGGTTCTGCCCACGTGAGCAAAAGAACCTAGTAACCGCACCTCCTGTGGGTCATCTCCGTGACGAGTACCTATGCATAATAGGTAGTAGGAGACTTGTAAGCTCTTGACTTTATTTCTGTTAACACCTGGAGGGGGAAACTTCAGCCTTGAGATTTTTAAGATCTGATTTTTGCACATCTCCCGGTACTCCATCCAAATCCCATATCTGAATCCCCATCGTCTTTTGAGTTCCGAAAGACGTTGAAAACTTATCAAGACGGCTAGATGACAAACTCAATTTTTTCAACTGACATGAGGAACATTCGACGGCCAGGTTGAGATAAAGGCTTTAGACGGTAAAAAATAGAGAGACCGGTAACTCTCCACCATAATAAACGCTCTCGCAGACAAGTACAACGGTCCTAGAACAGTGACACTCCACTTGGACCACCGATCTGTGCGGTGAGCCATGATGCTCTCTAGAAGGACAAGCAGGGCGCTAACCGTGGGCGCGATAGCAACAGTCAATGCCGAGCCTCGCCAAAGACTCCTTTCAACAGCGCTGGGGAAATGCAGGTTCCAGGCAAGAAGGTGCAGTCCTCCGAATAGGAGAATCGAAAGGATGCTCATGAGTATCATCATCCTGTCAACGTGTTTTTTTCGGTATCGGTCCTCGAAAAACTGATGAATGACGCTCTGGGGGATATAGTAATGTCGGTTTTGGAGGAAACTGATAGGCGCTGCTTCGGCGATGAGTGCAAAAGCCTCAGCTGAGACAGCGGCGTCGGTATCGATGTAAAAAGGAACGCCTACATCCTGCGGCTTGGTCCATTCGGAGAAGTAGATGATAATGGCACACGATGAGAAGGCTAGCGTGCTGACCTCGAGTGCTGAATATGGGATCCCCTCGACCGACCGAACGACAAGCTGGATTAGAAGCCAAAGAACCTGTATCAGGGCAAATAGCCGCACAAGGCCATCGGTTTTACTCCGATCTTTGATTTCGTTCTCTTCAAGGCGCGGAAGCCTCGATATGATGCCGTGGGATCTTGCGAGTGCTAGCTGTTTGGAGTCTAGAACCCAGATGTTGCCTTGTAAGGGTGCGATATGCTTGCGCTTATAATATTCCTTGCTTCCTAGGACCGTGTGGGTGTCAATTCGTGCGGTGGTGGCTAGCGCCACGTACGGCTCGAATGGCTTCCATGGACAATACCCAGCCCTCTGAGGTATTTTTCCTGTCTCTTTTGATATTCGACGAGAAAATCGGGCATGGATATATTCAGCTTACTAACCCCAATAGGTCGAGCCCGGATTAATGGTTTCAAAAGATTGGCCCCAGTCTGTTGATCCACCGGGTCCATGGCAAGCCCATGCTCTTCTGAACTGGATTCTGGGGGAGGGGCGAGATCACTGGGACCGGATTGTGTTGGTGCGCGAGACTGCCTACCTGGTGTGTCTGGTGGTGAAAATCGCAACGCGATCCCACCTATATTGGCCAGTCCCGTATGGGCGAGGGACCAGGGAACATCATCATCCCTCGCTAGGTCCTTCAGACGGGGGTTATTGACCCAGAAAACAAACAAATTCGTGGTTGAAAGACCCACGAGATACTCCGGAAAGGCGAGCATGATGCCCATCCAGGCAAGCTTTCGTCCGAGGAGGTAAACCTGCTTGCGAAACTCCTGCCACTTGGACTGCGGTTTAAGGTCAGGAGGGACGGTGAGATGAAGGACAGACCATGTCGAGAGGATGATGATGCTCGTGCAACTCCAAACAATATCCATTGTTGACCGAATTTCTGGGTCTTTGACGAACCCACTAAAGGGCTGGCCGTGGGGAAGGAGCAATTAGGGGAGAATGTGATCATGATGTATTAGCTGTCAATAGGCAGATACCTCAATAGAAAGCTACATAAATCCGTGATTTATGTCAGGGAAATATTTCTTTGGGAAAGAGTCCTGGGACCCCTTTGAATATGACATTTCTGGCCTCTGGCATGGCTATAGCACAGTCTTCTCTATGAGCCGCGGGTTCTGGACAACCATGACCAGCTGTCGAATAACTGGCATACATTGTTTTTTGCAGTCTCAGCTGGTCCGGTTTGCTATACAGCTATTGGTTGATATATCTGCATTCTGGCCTTAGGAGATGGCAAACATAATACAATCTGACGGCCTCCCTGAGCGATTGGTGAGAGGTTCGTGGTGCAGCTGCCGAGACCCCATCCCTTGGCCTGGTGGAGAAGCAACTATAGGGTTCAAGGGTTCCAGCAAGGTTAGGCAGGACGAAGTCTGCCACGACCCCGGAACAAAAAAACTTGCCGTTTCTTTCTCCAGCTGGTGGGGATTACAAAATGGAAGCTTTCATTAAAAGAGAATAGTAATCCATGGATGCAGCGAACAACTAACTAGTAGTATATTGCTGGCACACAAGCACAATGCCGCAGTGCAAGGAACAAGCACAATTTTAGAAAATTCTCAGGCCTTCTCACCTGACCAAACATATATACGGTAGTAAGCATGAACAGCCTGACATGTCTTATGACGAAGACTTGGTTGGTGCCCGCACACTTGGTGTTTTCACTTGAAGCAACACCCCTGCTAGCCCTGATAACAAAAGGGTCGTCAGCATCCTGAGGTGGTCAGCACGCATAAGGTATTCCCCTCTCATACACACTGGCCTCATTCTTCCTGTGCACACTCTGTTCTACAACAGTGAATCAAACCTATTACTCCTAAAGCCAATGTTTATCCCTCATAATGCATCTGAATCTGAACTGTGAATTCAGGAGATACAAATTAGCCACACCACAGATTACACGCTTAATAAGAGGGGCTGCAAGACTGCGGCAATATGGGCTAGGTAAGCCAAAACTGCGCGCTACACCGCACCTTGTCTGCTACATATGAATCTACGGTACACGGCACTATTATTGCCATTTTTCTAGTTGCCCTATGCCGTAAGCTACTATACAAACCCAAGAGATATAGAGTATTCCCGGTCTGGGCGATAATTGAAATCGCCATCGCAAGTTATGTTCTCCGGGGAGATGGCTTGGGTCGACGGGTATTGTGAGTCCTTTGTAGCTTGTGGTCTACCAATTTTATCTGACATGACATAGTTCGTCAATCCGACGATACAGCGGCTCTTTGTTCGGGATTACCTCAACTCACCAGATGCTCGTCGACCTCCCCGGGCTGGATCGCTTTATGTCGCAGTCATTCCACACTCTCAACGCTGAACCAGTCCAGTATACGATCTTCACGCGAGTCTTTGGCGGTATGGACTCACCAGACCTCAAGAGGAAGCTCGAAAATTCATGGAGAGATCTGCTCGCACCTATTGAGCGACTTTTTCTGAGCGGTGCCTCCGCTGCGGCTGCCATAGAGCGGGCCGGTGTCCCCCAGCAAGCTTCCTTCTTCATTACTTTCTCTTCTGATCCTGCCCAATTGAGACGGTGGGAAGTGTCCGCTGATGTTCGGGTTATTCAACCAGCCCACCGCGGGCAACGGGAAAAGGCTGAAGCCAATCTCCAAAGTTTGACACGAGATTTTGGCGCCTGCATGGCAATACCCCTCCTGTACGGCAGGGATTTCCTCGACCGAAGCCCGAAACTGCTTGAGGACTTTTGGAAGTTCGACAATGAACTGTTCCCCTTGTTAATGATAGGTATTCCTCCTTGGGCTCCATTAAATATAGTCAAGGACGGCTGCGCGGCTCGGACAAGAATTCTGCGGAAGATGGAAGCCCTATACCGACACGTTGACCAATACCAACGTGGAGAGCCCGTGGACCTTGGCGCCGACATGTCGGACGTCAGCAGCGCCCTTTTTGAGCGAAATACAGTCTATAAACGGGAAAGGTGGTCATTTTCTGAGCGCGGCGCAGGGGACTTCGCGGCCTTCTGGGGCCAAAATGCTAATACGCATCCTATGCTTTTTTTTTGGTTTTTGGTTTACGTCTATTCGACTCCTGGGTTGTTGGATAGGGTTCGAGCGGAAATAGCTCCGTACATCTGCTTGTCTCAGGCAACACCCCAAGAAATCGCATCAATGAACCTCCCCGGCTTGTCGATTAACTGTCAACTCCTCAAAGCTTGTATCTATGAAACATATCGCATGGTAAACGAACCAACATCGATCCGATACGTTGCACGCACGATCACTCTCACTGATGGCGAACTTCAACATAACCTTAAACCCGGCACGTGGGTATCAGTACCACATTCACTCATCAGCCACGACGCGTCGATATTTGAAAAACCAAATGAGTTCCTCCCGGAGCGCTTTCTAGAGACTGATCCCGAGTCGGGTATAACAAGTAGCTCGGTATGGCCGGCTGAGACCCTGGGGCGCTGGGGCTGCGATGTGTAAAGGACGCACGTTTGCAGAAAAGGAGATCATATCATTGGGCGCAGCGATCATCCGTCTCTGGGATATTGAGCCGGTGGGTGGAACTTGGAGGCTGCCTGCTATGATTCCGGGGACAGGGGTGAAGAGACCAGTGACGGATATTCGCGTGGTGATTACACGGGCAACTCTATTATTGTAGTGACCTTATGTAAGAGCATGGCATGATAGCCTCAATGCTAAGGCTGTGTATACAAGATATTGAATTCATGTGATCAGCTCTTGGAAATCCTTGCTTTGTACTTTACCAGCTTGGCAATTATACACCTCACTTGGCCTGCAAACATGGGAAGCAAAAGGCTGCGCCCGGGCTAGCCCTCTACGAGTCAAAGATCTGCCGTCAGAATAGGAGCCTATTATGACCTTAGCAGAGACTTGTTGGGAGGTATATGCAAGTTTATGCCTATAGGGTGCGGGCCTATATCTGGACCATCGCGGAATATTAGAAGGATACCTGAAGTTGGGGGGACGAGGAACTTTCAATAACAGTGCTTATTATTGTCCTACATAGGTACCTTAGCTTTCCCAAGTTAAGCTTCTGGGGGCAACAGTTACATTTAGGACTGGAGATGATGTTAGATGAATGCAAATGGAGAGCGAGGAGGAATAGAATAGGACCACACTTATGGCGGTGTTGTAACATAGAAATGCTAGATAATATGGCCGACAGAAGCCAGGAAGGGCCCCCATTTGGTTGCACGAGTCATCTACCTGCACATTGCAAACATTAGTGATGGTGACACTCTTCCTTGTGCGCGACTTGGCTGGAATAAGAACGTTTGAAAGCTTAACTCTGTGTAGAGACACAGGTACAAATATTATCACACAGAGCTCCCAATGCAAAATGTAGTAGGGATATCTTATATGATCATCATGAGCAGCACTGATTAACTTCAGCATTTGCTCGGAGCCATTATGAGCAAAAGGCAGTGTACTGAGATTAGTCTAGGATTATACAGAGCTCTTCAGCACTAGAGCAGAGCTTTGAACGAAACACTTAAAATACTGTGTGATTAAGGACGGATTGCCCTTTCATATCTTTTTCTGTACTCATGGTATACATTGGATGCCCAGGGTAGATTGCTGGTCACTAATTAGGACCAATCAGGTTGACCTTCAAAGCAGCAAAATAAAGGCTAGTCTCTGATGAGAAAGCCACGCACAAATCATGGCATTTCTGCTGTCACCCAGAATTACTCTGTATTATCACGTCTCTACCTTAGTCCCACAGTCTGATCTAACCGAAGATTCTTCCTTTCCAATCAAAAACAAAGGAAGGAGGACGATAGAGAAAGGAAATTAATACTAGTAGTGTCACCTAGAAAGCAAGGGTAACTAGTCATCCATGACTTTCAGGTCTCTGCAAGGGCTTCTTAACTGCACGCCGGTTCCTGAGGTCCTGGCTTACTTATGATTAGCGGAACGAAACTCTTCATTTCCCCGCCATCCAATCTGAATTCTGAAGCCCCCTTGAAAACCTCGGCCCCCAGTGTTGAGGGGAAGTGGAATACTGTATATTGATCTGGATCCTAAATGCCTCTGCGCCATTTTCCGAAAAAGAGGCTCACTTGATCCCGCATTAAGAGATAACTAGGGACTGTTTTGGAGTCTCTACCCAACGATGCGAGGTCCTTCAATACCGGAATTGACTGAACGGGTCGCCCAAGTCTGATTAGGCGGAGGCTGTGACCATTTGGTGTTGAGAGAGGTTGGCGATGAGAAGACTCGAATTGCGGAGAATTTCCAAATGCAAGATGGCTATGTCCATTACTTGACGAGAGCTACCTGAAGTTCTGGCTTGGAGGCTAAGCCAGGACGCCGTATTCCATAGCAGATATAATCTTACCTTTTAGATATACTACTAGTACCTGCTGCGAGGTACCTACAATAGCCGATTTAAGGGGGGAAGCACGGGTGGTTACCGTGATATCCAAAACAGGGTTCTGAATCACAAGCTGAGACCTCGGACTCGGGATCTATTTAGCGCTCACTTCTAGTTAGTATCTCTCTGACTCCGCATTCTTTCCGCGCTCTCGTTCTCTATGAACGCATTGCCGGCCAGGACCTAAGCCTGTGAAGACGATCCTTGCATCTTGCTGCGTCACCACCTTCTGGACGGGAGTCTTGTTTCCCTTCTATCTTCGATCAGAATCACCCCGCCTTTGATCAGAACGCAAGTGCCGAGAAAGATCTCCAGACCGTGCGCTTCCAACTGTCACAGCATGCTCAACATGCTCTCCTTTTCCGTCCGCGCATAAAAGCTTGACCTATATTCATTGTCAGACTTCATCTGTCGAAACTACGCTTGGTGTTGAATTAGCGGGTGATCTATCGTCGCTATTTCATTTCATCTTCTCAGCCAGACAGTGCCAAGTGTCTCTCGATCATCAAGATGGGTCTTGGCATTTTAGATGTGAAAAACAAGCAGGTAACCGGTAAGACGCCTAGATGGTTCAAGATCATGCTCTCGACATCAAAAAATAATCTAATGGTAAGGCCCGCCAGGTACCGTCGATATCCTCGAGAGGGAACGCACCGACGGCCGAGATCAATTTTCCCATCCAAACCTGAAGTATGATCGCTCCGGGTCCGTCCCAATACTTCTCGTTCCGCAGCCAAGCGATGACCCAAACGATCCGCTGGTACGCTCAGGATCATAACGATCTTGCGGGAGTGTTGCAGCTAATTGAGGAATTGCATGGTAGAATTGGCCAATATGGAAACGCGACTTAACCCTCTTTGCACTTTCTCTCGTTGCGGTCCTCTGCGCGACAACTAGCTCCGTTATGGCAGCAGGAACCGTGACTCTTTCGCGGTATTACAGGAAAAGCTTCATGTCGATAGCCTTGCTCACGGGATATCATCTCTGTGGAACGGGAGTCGCGGGTATCCTTATTGTACCGACTGCTCGAGTATGGGGTAAACGTCATCTCTTCATACTCGGGCATCTCTTGATGGTGGTGAGTTGCGCCTGGGCTGGTGGGAGTGGTGAGAACTACCAGAGCCTCCTGTGGGCTCGTATCTTCCAGGGTGTTGCATTGGCTCCGTTCGAAGCTCTTGTCAATGCTGCAGTTGATGATCTCTACTTCGTGCATGTGAGTTTTCCGTGTCTCACGAGCTCGGATTATATGCTAAAACTCACGATAGGAGCGCGGCAAGAGAATGGCTCTATCCAATGTTGCAGTGTTCGGTGCTGCTTTCCTGACTCCCGTTGCAGCAGGTAAAATAACGAAAACGATGGGCTGGCCTTGGACATTTTATTTCATCGCCATATTCACAGCAGCATCCCTGCCCTTGACAATATTCTTGGTACCGGAGACAGCCTTCAGACGTCGGAATTACCTGGATGAATCGGAAACTATCCGTGGCCGGACGGAAAGTGGACAGTTAAGACCTGACGGCTCTCCGAATTCCGACGAGAGCTTCCAAGAGCCAAAGCAGCCATCTACTAACAACGGCGAGTCTTCACTTGATGTTTCTAGAGAAGAGACGTCAGGACAAACCGAGATTCCCACCAAAGTTTCATACATCCAAACACTAAAGCTTTTTAATGGACGAAAAACGGACGAGCACTGGTTGAAGCTCCTTCTGCGTCCATTCCCACTATTCTTTCATCCTGCAGTTCTCTGGGTAAGAGTTTCAGCGGCGAAATGACAGCATGGTACTGACCATCGTAGGCCTGTTTGATTCAAGGAGTCATCATCGGATGGACTGTGTTTATCGGTGTGACCCTCGCGGCAATTTTCATGAGCGCTCCATTGTGGTTCGAGGAGGATAAAACTGGATACATGTATGCAAGTGCCTTTATCGGCGCCATGCTGGGGCTTGTGCTGTCTGGCTTGCTGTCCGATTCCATCAACTCACTCATGATCAAACTCAACAAGGGAAGATACGAGCCTGAATTCCGTATCCTTCTTGTCATCTTTCAGTTGATATTCTGCGGCATCGGCTTATACGGCTTTGGGATTACGGCCAATAACGCGGCACGCTATGGTTGGCTCCCTCCGGCAGTATTCTTCGCTTGCGTCGTCATCGGGATGGTGATGGGAGCTGTTGCAAGCGCCTTATACATTGTTGATGCGCACCGTAAGTAACGCCAAGCGGAACGAAAGACCGTTGCTAATCCGCATCAGGAAATATTGTCATCGAGGCATTTACGTGCATGTTGATCTTCAAGAACCTCTTCAGCTTCGTGTTGACCTTTTATACTTATGACTGGCTCGTGGAAGCCTACGTCAAGAAGCCTTTTATGGCGATCTCCAGCATCCAGGTAGCGATTTGCGCTTTGAGCATTCCCATGTGTAGGTTTTTAATATATATCGAAATGGGATAATCCGCTGATTCGTCTCTTAGACATTTTTGGGAAGTGGAATCGGTCTTTCTTCTCCCGACATGATATCCTGAAGTTGTTAGGGCTATGGTAGTGTCTTCGAGGCGAACTCATAGAGCGGGAGTATGTTCCCATATATGTTAACTTAGTGCTAACGTACATGCCCAATACTACTAATAAATAATGATGCACTATGAAGGCGATGCAGGCAACCCTATCTATAGGCATCGATTGAGCAGTGATACTCGTGGTCTAGAGCCAGAAGATCGCCTTGGTTAAGAACCCACGAACCTACCCACCTGCGTAAGAGGGCAAAAAAGAATATAGGAAGAAAAATAAGCTTAAATCCGATTGGAGGGGTCTTTTTTAACGTATCATCATGAGCTAAAAATGGAGAGGCTGCGAGAGGTCGAATCTGCGACGGAAACGGCCATTTTGGAATGTTCCCTCCCACAGTCCGTCAAGCGCAACCTCGAGATGATGTGGTCTACAACCTCGACTCCTTCAGTGCTTCATGACATCAGTGACTTCGGTGGAAGCTGTGTCCAATAATTGAAAAGTTCGTCATTTTTCTGCTAGAGTTCGGTAAGGTTCAGCTGCTGATTGAACATCCGCGGATCCATCATCACTGGATTCTCAGCTCTGCAACCTCCCCCCAGACCACTACGTCACTGACAGTAACCTTGACTTCCGGTCAATCCATCCATCATCCACTTGGTCACCACCCCTCCTTTGGTTATTATTCTTATCGTCGTCCGCATCTTTGACTTCACTTAGGAAGGAATGACTGCCTCCGCTGCCATTCTTCCGGCCCCCCTTTCCTCGCCATGGCAGCAGTTGAGAAGAGCCCAGCAGTTCAGCGCATCCCGCGCTCCCGGTCCGCCCGGTTAGCAGATCAAGGTAGTTCGCCTCATTCATGTGATGCGCTCTACCGAAGCTAATATACTCGTTTAATGGCAGCTGCGACAGCCGCTCTTTATGTCACCCATCCGGAGCGCAGCCTCTCCTTACGTCAACCGACGACGACACCCGATTCTAACTGTGAGCCATCCGGTCGATCCTGCCTGCTTACACCGTCTGAGAGACAAACTGGGAAGCTAATTCCAGGTTGCATTGCCAGCACTGAAAGGAACTGGACTCCACCATGGGTATAGCCATGCGTCGGCTTCGGCCGCACTGGCGCATGCACGGAAGCGGGAACAAGATGCATCATCACATGCCGCTGATCGTACAAAAGTGACATCGCCTATTAACGAAGGTTATTCGTATCAGGCGGCGCTACATGCTCTTAAGGAACGAAATGCCTCGGAAACCCACAGCAGCAGAAGAAGGGCCGAGTCTGCGCCCTCCGAGGCCGCGCGTGCCCGCACACTTGCGAGACTCGAGGGCACAAGCGACCCCTTTGAGGACTTGGACAAATACATGAATGCGAGCAGAGTACAGAATCTCCATCTCGGTCCAAAGATGTTCACTGCCACACCGCCCGTTGCGCCAGAGCTAGACGAGCATCGAAGAAAGAGTATATTGGAGGCAGCATCCATGTCGATGGCTAAGGATATGTACGGAGTCGTCGAATCGAAGGAAGGAGGATCAGCTGGGCTACAGAGGCTTCCTACGCGTGCTCGCTCTCAACGGTCTGTCTCTAAGCCGGAAGCAGCGACTCTGCAGCAGGCAAGTTCATTGGTACTACAGCAGGCATTGAACTTGCAGGATGTTGCTCAGAAACGAGCTGCAGAGAAATTAGCAGCCATAGAAGACGAAACGGAGGATTACCGGAGATACTATGGAGTTGTTCCGCAAAGTACTCGGTCCAGTTTAGTCCTTCGAGGCCGGCGAAGAGGGTCAAACGAAACCGAGCAATTCGATATTGAGCGATCGAAAGAAATCCGCACCCAGATGTCGGCCCTGCGATCCAAGCTCGATGAGGTCGACGAAAGGAGGGAGAAGGACCGTGCTAACCTCCTAGAGCGAGCGAGGAAGAATGTCGACGCGGCAATTGAAGACATGGATAAACGTATGTATGCTGAAACTGGCCAGTCGGCAGCGATGCAGAGATACCTGGATGAAAAGGCCGTGGAGCGAGCGGAGAAGGGGATACAGGATATCGATCAGCAGCGTCTGACGGCAGATAAGATCAACATCGGCGGCCAGAAGTACGTAGAGATGACGGATGTGGAAGACATAGCTCGCTCTCGTCTCCAACCCACCTTTGATGAAATTGAGGATCTGGCACAGGCGCAAAAAGCTAGGGAGGTGGAGGAACGCCTGGACGCGGAACAAAGAGAGCATCTTCTGCAGCTTGAACAGGAGCGTGAAGCTGATATGGAAATGGAGGAAAGAAAATACAAAGGTGGGTGTCCTCGATTCACCAAGAGCTTGATCTAACCTGAACAGAGCTATTGAAGCAAGAGCAGAAAGCCAAAGAAGAGAAGGCCTGGCCGTGGAAACGCAAATCAAAGCATATTCCAGGTAGCGAGACTGCGGCGGACAAGGATACTGCAGCTGCAGAGACCACAGAGCATCTAACTAACGGGACAATGGCTGTATCCTCAGGAGCGCGGCCTCAGACTGTTGAGCAAGACCAAGCTGGCCCATCGCAGACCGAGCCTCTCTCAAGGCAGGAATCGAAACTCAGGTCCTGGTTTAAAGACAGGCTAAGAAGGCGCTCCGGCGCAAGTCCTTTGAAGGAGAAAGACGCGACTGGCGGGACGCACGAAGAGGGCCGCCGAGCAAGCGAACCGGCTGTGCAAGATTCATCCGCGACTGGGGGTACTACAGAAGGCAGCGAGCCTCCCAAGAGTACTCAGGAGAGAGAAGCCAGCGGAGTCGAGGCTACGGGAGGAGACTTAATTCGAAACGGCGAACCTGCGGTCCAGCGTGCGCAGATCTCCAGCACCGTTTCAAGACCCGTTTCTGGAGTAGCAGCTGCCCCAGAAGGCGAAACGCGACCAGCACCTCTAAGGTCAAACCCAGTCACAGCTCAGGACCTCGAGCAATCAGTGCAAAATGGCTCATTGGATGATAATGCGTCGAAGCTCGACGGGATGTCTCCAAGCGAATACGTCTCCTTGCAACAGGACTCGAAGGAGATCGTTGAGCGGAGCAGCAGTACAAAGAAACAACGGGAGCATCAGCCAGACGCCTCTTCTATCCAAGAGTTGCCCACAATCTTAGTTGAGAGAGATTCCCTCCGTGAAAGCGCTGCTGAGCATGCTCTTCCCGTTCCTCCCGCTATTACTGGGGACAATCACACGCGAAGGAGTAGTGCAGCACGTGGATCGCGCTTTTCTGAAGACTTGTGAGTTTTACTGCCATGTCTCTTATTATTGTTATTTGTCTACTGTCTATTTCTTGGTGGAAGCAGCCGCCTGGGCGTCTTGTTTTGTAGGTGGCGGGACATTCTCGTTAGTACCCTTTCTTGCACATAATGCCGACTGTTCTTTCTGAAATTTAGGTAGTGACTGTGAATTGAATACATCCAGTTTGAATATGCTATTGATTCATCCATCCACTCAGTAACCTCCCATCTCCGCCAGTTCGGTGCCAGTGAGCGTAGGCATGGGCGGACTGCAAGTTCTCCAGCCTTTCATATCAACAGCTGCCTAGCTACTGACTACATGCTCTACTTACCCGGCAGCACAGTGTAATTATCCAAGGTGGAAGTCGCCGATCCTGTGGGCCTTACAAAAATATACCCTTTGCTTTGCAGCCGCGTGGGCATATATACTGTTCCGAACTCAAGCTCCTAATATGCCTCGACTGAGATGATCAGCAGATACAATTCTACCGCACCGTTAAGTCCACCTGCTCGCAAAGTTAATGGAAGTAGCCTCATCAACAGACCGAACTCTGTTTCAAGTCCTCTTTCACAGCTTGCGGGTCGACAAGTCGCGCATTCCCTCGCTTCAATGCACCTGCGCAATGATTCAATTGAACCCAAAACCAGCCAACAGTGCCTTTGAGATTACTGGATGAAGTGGGACTATGAGACTGTTGTGCTTGACCTGGGGAAACGGTATTCTGTGATTAGTGTTTGTCTTTAGGCGTCTGTTGGTTTTCGCAACGAGGAATAAGCGCCATACAACCATGGAACAGCGAAGTTGTTGCTTAGTGAGTTAGCTCAATGCAATGCAGCCCAAGCCCACAAGGCTCACTTGTTCCAACTGCTCTCAGCCTTGTCTCCCTCCTCCTTCTTCTCATTCTTCTTCTTCCTTTTCTTCTTTTTTCTTCCTTCCTCTTCCCCCCTCTACCTAGGTATTCTTCTCTGTCTTTCTCTCCCCTCCCCTCCAACTCAACTTACCGACCCCGACTCAACTGCCTGTCTCAAACCAACCGCCAGGAATAAGTCCATCATACCAAAGAAATGTCCGGGGCCACCTCGAAAGACATACTCGCCAGCGGTGCAAAGCTCGCCTGGACATACGGCAAGCCCGCGCTCGGAAAGGCCGCGAATCTAACCTCCCAGGTTCGTCAAGCGCATAAATATACCTGGATTGCCTTTGCTTCGGTCCGGTTTAGGTTACTAACGTACATGCTGCTAGGCGGCCAAAGAGACTGTCCGCTGGGCGGCCGAGAATCCGGGTACGGCGGCTTCCCTTGCTGTTTTCGCATCACCCGCTATCGTTGCTGCTCCAGTACTTTCTGCGGTTGGCTTTGGTGCTGCCGGTGTGCAGGCTGGTTTGTCTCCCTTCACCCTCTCTTCTTAATAGTGATAGGTGCGGGGCATCGACTAACTGTGGGGTTTTAGGGTCGATGGCGGCTTTATGGCATAGCATGATCGGTAACGCTGTCGCCGGGGGTGCATTTGCTACGTTCCAGAGCGCTGGAGCTGGCGGGGCGGGTGCTGCGGTGGTGAATGGGGTGGTGCAGGGTGGTGCTGCAATGGTGGGTATTGGCGGTAGAATCGTGGATGTTGGGAATGCGACTTGGGGATGGGTTAGGGCAAAGTTGTGATTGAACGGTTTGGATTAAGATACGAATGACCCTTGAAATATGCGGGATTGCTTCCTGGTGGGAAAGTTATCTTCCTGACAGAACCCAGTAGTGAATGAATACTGGTTAACAAATCCAGCGCTTGCACTGCTACGCGAGGTGGTTGCCCGTCAACTGGATGTATGCCCACCTATTTGGTCTGATACGCTCTCTCTCTCTGTTTACTGACTAGATTTTTGAACCACTATGATCTGCAAACCTTTCATCCAGCTCGTCTCTTTACCGAACCCAGGGGCATGTCCTTGGTATCTCTACGCAGGCGGCCGGAGAGTATGGGCTAGGACACCCGCGACCCAGAAAGGATGCCAATGTCGTGACAGTTTTTCACGCCCTGTGCCAGCTTATTCTCTGGCTGTCGATAGTACAAATCCGCATGACCATATAGGTGAGCACTAGAGAGTCAGCCTATCATGCTATTCCTGCATTAGATCCGGCCCAAACTCGTGGTAAGCAGGTGTAGTATAATACAGAGGGAACGTGGCCCGGGGGAAATTTCACACCCAGCTCTTCGGGCAATTGATGCCATTTTCCTTAATGCCAAGTAAAAATCATCTCTGTCTGTGGTGGCCTGGTCAATTCAATACAGACAACTCTGGTAGATTCAGCACTCAGTTGCAGCCTGGTGATGGATACTATAGTGGATAGGTGGAAGAAATATGGGGTAAATGCAGAGGAAGGACAAGGAACAGCAAGGCCCCAAGCTTATAGCCTAGGTAACAGGGTATCACTGCTACTTAGTTTTATATTTGTAAGTAACAGTACTTTTAGTATAGAGTATCTTCATCTTGCTCAGTCTTATGATGGATGAAGTTGTCAAGCGGGACCCGGTTTAGCCGTAACTTGGTTACCTTGCAACTTACAGTAAGGAGCACCAATATTCCCATTTGAAGTTTACCTAGCTTCTGGGGCCAGAGTGACCAACTATATATGCCAATAAATATAAGGAACATATATATTCCTCGAGAGATCGTAACAGTGTATCAGAGACAAAGTAAATAACCTGATATTATCAGGGATCTTGGGAAGCTGCTCAAAATCTCTATCAAGATGATAACTATTGCTTCTGCCAACATGGTTGTAGTAGGGAAGGAGGTTGATAGGAAAGAATAAAAGACGTTCCCACTAGGACTAGTATGTACTAGGTAGTTGGTCGATCGGACTTCGAAAAGGCTTAGCCACACGGAGCTCGCAGGGTGGAAATTTACAAAACTACCTTACCTTCGTCTACTACAACTCCCTATCTCCAGCTCCATCCTAAACTCACGAACTCAACCCCCACTCTATACCCTCTCTGTTCCCTTGGAGATCTATACTTGCTGCATGTACTGTATGCACCTCAGCTATAATGTCCACACACATCGATAGCCCCCAATCAAAACTTGACCGCTCCTTCGACAGCATCATCAACTTCCGCGATGTCGGCCGGACAATCAACCACATAGCCGGGAAGAAGTATGTGCTTTTCATCCCTCATGTACAGACAGACCATGGGCTAATTGGTGTTCAGGCTCCTGAAAGAGGGCGTACTGTTTCGAAGCGCACGGGTAACCTAACCAACCTAATTGCCAGCCCAGCCCCCTTCCTCTTTCTTTTATTTACGTGGCTAAATCAGCCAACCACATTGCATTACTCCATATACTAATACATAGATATATATGAGTATGCAGCTCGATGAAGCCTCGGAAGAGGATATCCGCCTTCTAACATGCGACCTGCATGTTTCAACAATCATCGACCTGCGCTCTACGTAATTACCTACCTCCTCCTTTTCCCCCTCCTCCCTCCGGACAGCAATGGAAAGACACTAAAGAAAAAAGGGACCAACAGAACAGAGCACCAGATGGCCACAACTAAACACAGAAAGAGCCATCCGCCACTCTCTGAATCACCAGAAGAAGAACAACGTCCCAGAGAGCAAATAGGACCAGAAGCATACATCCACCTCCCAGCTCTCGACGATTCCAAAACCAGACGTCACCTCATCAGCCTCACGGGAAGGGCTTTCGAAAAGCGTCTCCTGTGGCAGCTAGATTGGTGGAATTTCACGTACTCACCACTCTCCCCTTCCTTCTCCTCTGTTCTTTCCTTCCTACTACCCATTTCCAAACAAGATGCTTTTACGTTAACGGTTACGTTTAGGAAAGTTCTCGCCTACCTGGCGGCAGGATGGAGGCATGACGCTGTCCGTATAGTCGGCGAGAACGTGATGAAGCCCGCCGGGCTAACGGGAATTGCCAAGGATTCACTCGAGGCAAGTACAGCGGAGGTGAAGGAAGTATTTGAGATTCTGGCGTCTCCGTTTTCTCCCCCCTCTACCGACGCGGACGCAAATAGCGATGCGGCGTCCAGCCCCGCGGTTCTCATCCACTGCACCCAGGGTAAAGACCGTACGGGAACTGTTATTCTTCTCTTGCTCCTGCTCACTGGTGCGGTTGATGGGGACACGATAGCACGGGAGTATGTCCTTTCGGAGAAGGAACTGGAGAATGAACCGGCGGAGGAGAAGGCTCAGAGGATGAGGGAGATTAGGGCATTGGGGCTTGATAAGGACTATACGCTGTGTCCGAAGGACTACACACAGAGGATTACAGATTTCCTGGATGAGAAGTATGGAGGTGTTCAAGGATATTTGGAGTCGGTTGGTGTTGAGAAGGCAGTTATTGAGAGGGTGAGAGCGCGGTTTCTGGCTTAAATATATTCTCTCTCTCTCTCTCTCTTTATTCCTCTTTTTTTTTTTTTTTTTTTTTTTTTTTTTTTTTTTTTTTTTTTTTTTTTTTTTTTTTTTTTTTTTTTTTTTTTTTTGGTTTAAGGTTATATTTTGGCTTTTGTTTGTGCAACAAATATAGAACAGTGCCTTAATAGAGAAATTTATTGGAGCCTTCTAAACGTTCCTATATATGCCCTACATTTTATCCTGAACTCCGAGGTATCAATTCCCAGCCGCAACCAAACATGCAGTGATCCCGAATCAAAGACGCCACGAAAACGTTAGAATTATACATGTGCCCCACGGTAGTAGTTGGCGCTTCCTATGGCGTTGGGCCCGGCCGAGTCTTGCGTCAGCGGCTCTTCGTACATCATTTGAGGCTGCTCTGAGTGCGCCGATTCGATGCGCTTCTCGCCTTGTGGAACGTGGCGCCGCGTCCGGACGGACGGTAATAGGTCAACGACGAAGGAGAGGACGTAGAAAGTGAAGACGAGGGCGATCACTAATGCCTGGTTAGTGCATGGCTTTCGGTACCGGTCGAACGAAACATACCCCACTCTAGCACCGCAGCTACATTCCTGCGATGCGGTTCACGCCATCCGCAAATGCCAAAGGCAATGGCCAGCGCAATCTCAACCACCACGAAGAAAGCCTTGATCCAGAAACTGGCCAGGAGCACGCGGTGATGGGCGCGGTAGAAGATGCCGATACGGAGATATTCGATACAGATGAGGATAGCACTGACCAGGTAGGCGACGCTTTTGACTCGTGAGTCCAGATACGCAACAGAACAGGACGAAGGAGGCTTACAGGAACATTGCAAGAAATCCTGAATGCAGGCGCGAGTGACGGAGAGTGTCATAGACCGCCAACAGGATCAATCCGATGGCACCGGCGATCGAAAAGAATATAGAGCCGATAGCGCAGGCTTTGTCCAGCCTGCCTTTGTTAGGCACCAACTGTCCAGCGTGCCGTAGCCATCGTTCTGAGACAAACGAGAGATCGAGGAATACAACCGTGATGACGCTGCCAGTGATGAAGAGAGGCTTTAGGCCCTGCGCACCGACATCCGAGATATACCTATAGATAGGCACAAGCAAGTCAGAGAACCATAACGCTGCGATTGTATGGCGCCGAGTACTCACGCGATCGTCTGGCCTTGTTCCATGCTCGGGTAGACTGGGTAACCCTGTATGCACCAAGTTCCGAGCATCGCTGCGAGCATGGCTACGGACCAGTCAGTACCCTTTCATCCTCATCCACACAGGTTGTAATTCGTATCGTACCTATCCACATGCATGCGGAAATGACGGGAAAGATCCAGAACGATATAATCCACATCTTGTCTTTTGTCTATGTTCTATCGCACCGCTACCGCACCTGCAATTCGGAGCTCCGCGTCGGATCGTCTGGGAATAGTCTGAAGGAAGGGCAGGTGCGAGGAGAAAGAGGAAAGGGGCTAGGAGAAGATAGAAAGCAGTGGACAGTCGAAACCTATTATTACGTATGTTCAGTCAGTGCTACTCAGTAGGTAGACTAGATTAGATAGAAAAAAGAACTAAAAAGGAGGACTATAAGTCTGGTCGCGTGGAGCCACTAGTAACCAACCTCATTAAAGAAAAAGGGTTGCGCCGGAAGCTGCGGATGTGGCTTGCTTACAAGGCGTACACTAGTCTAGTAGCAGAGTAGCAGTAGACGATCGGAGTAACGTCCTTCGCTAGACAGGAGTCTTTTTGGTGACTTGGTCAAATAATGATGCCCCATATCGAATCTACTATTAGTACTAAGGTCTTGGGGGAACCGGAGTAAGCTGGCTGTGTTGCTGATCTGCAGCAAGGGATGATTTCATATTGCACCCGAATTCCGAACGGTTTCAACCTGGACTTCTGGAGAGGATCATGGGGTCCACGTCATATTGCCTTCTGGCTGGCATGGATTGTTCTAGTCATGTTGCCAGACCCATTATTATTATTATCATTGTTGTCGTTAAGTAGACTACATCAGGCTGCGAGAATAAATAGTAATATTCTCGGATCCCTCAGTCACATGGTGGATAAAAATAAAACTTATTGAAATTAACCCCCCCTCTATTCTAAACTCCGCACGCTTCTGGCTTTAAAACTGCAAGACACACCCGAGGCCATATCATAAAACCATCATCCCGAGAAATTGGACAT
The DNA here is from genome assembly GCA_025688805.1 of Aspergillus egyptiacus. Taxonomy (NCBI): domain Eukaryota; kingdom Fungi; phylum Ascomycota; class Eurotiomycetes; order Eurotiales; family Aspergillaceae; genus Aspergillus; species Aspergillus egyptiacus. The sequence goes on from MU628471.1 coordinate 57,123, forward strand.
GACATGAAAGGAGCACAAGCTGCGAAGAATTAGGATCGACTATTACGTTGGCGGATACCTATATTGGCCGCACCGACGGGGCTGTTGGGCACTTTGTGTTCGATGACTTCCACCATATGAACCTCATCGCCATTGCTGGTTGGACTGCGCTTTCCGGAGCTATTTTGTTTATGGCTTCCTCTATCGCTCTCACCGTCTCTGTTGAGGGCCTGCTCCGATGAGAGCGCTGCAGGGTCAGGTGAAACAAAGGGTGCCTGCGTCGGGACGTTTGTGTATGGCGGTTGCCTAGTACGAGCCCGAGACCCGCGTAAAGGGTCAACAGGGCTGTGCAGTCTAGGGTCTGGGCCTCTTGCGCGCGATGTTTGATGCGATGCCATCCACTGGCTATCCTCCGGGGAAGGTCTTGACGCGGCTGGGGGCGCGAGGAACGCTGCCGAGTGATTCAGAGAACTGGAGAAAGGGGGCTGGAGCGCCGACCGGAGCGCCGTGGTTGACGATTGCGGACTGACAGATGCACTAGTGATTCTGGACCAGGTAGCATGAACACTAGTGTCCCGAGGATATGGGGGAGGGGGTGCGGCGCTGGTCGCGTTCCTCCAGGTCATTCCATCTCCTGTCCCTTCCAAGTGTCTAGTGTCGATTGCTATGTCTGACTCGTCTTGAAGTCGCTTTCGCTCCAACGCCTGCAGTTCCCGTTTGGATAATCTAACGTTCATCTGCCCTTCAGAATGCGCGCGCCGTATTCGCTCCAGCGCTTTCTCCACCAGCCATTCCTCGTTGTCCTTCATCGCTAACCGGACTGCATATGCCACTGTGCTGTCCGTGTCCTCGTACATATCATAATCCGCACCGTCAACCGCCTCCGGAGCATAGTGTCCAGCCGATTGTCTCGTAAACAGCCGGTCATTCCTCAGACCATGTTGATCCTCCGCTTCGCTATCCAATACCCCAGTGCCCGTCTCACCGCCCAGCCACGGATCCCCTCGTCTCCTGGTTGGCCTCCCCAGATGTGCTCCTGGTGGTCTTCCCCATTGGGGCATACCGTTAGGAGCTCGCGGCCGACCACCTAGACCGCCTCCTCGGAAAAAGCATTCTCGATAGGTTTATCCATGAACGCAGCGTGGCCAAAAACGGTCACACCAGTAGCTCCAACGAGCCAAAGAAATGTCGAAAAGGGCGAAGCCCAGAATCCCAGAGGTACGGCTACGAGCAGCAGCCCGGTATACAGCTGGGAGGTGTTGAATCGAGCAAAACCGAGATCGAGATCACGACCTTCGAGCTTCCCAATACCCCATAGACCACCAGTGACGAGGAAGATGACGAATAGCAATACCGGGTTGGTCAAGAGGCTGTAGATGCTGAGCATCACGAAGATGGCGGCATAGTTGCTCGAGAAGTAAGAAAGATTATAATTGACCCGACTCTGGACCTCACCGAAATTGGCAGGCTTCGAAACGCGTTTGAAGTCGAGAAATTCAGAGATTGGACGAAGGTTGGCAAATCGCGAGCCGAGAGACTGGGACCGAAGATTGTTGAACCGGTCACCGAATCGCGAGGTGATCGCGTCAATGGGGATCTGGATCGGGCTCATTGTGACAATTGCGAAGAGGTCGACTTCAGCCTTGGGTAGTAGATAATAGTATGAATGATTGTAGAATAGATGGTAGAAAGATTGGGGGCAATTGGGAGATTCCGAGCGGATACAAAGCTGGAAGAAAAAGGGGGTGTGCCTGATGATGAAGACTGGGGGAAATAATACGAATGTCGAGCTGGCATGAAGTGGAAAAGCGTTAGACTCTTTTGGGCCAGCCCGTATCTTAGCGGTATTGATCGTTACAGAACAATCACCACCACCTCAGAGCCTGAGGAGGGTGACTCTCTGCTGTATCTGGGAGATTGTTGATTTAAAGATGAAAAGGCTGCCCGTAGACTGAAGGTCTCCGGTTGCGACTTTCAGATCCATCCAGTGATGCAACGGCCGGATGGAGCTTTGATCCTGAGTGCGGAAGGTCGCCCTCCCGTCCTACCCAAACCAGCAAGAGTCGAGCAATGACAATCGAGAGGGGACTTGTGGGATTCTGCTCGAATTGGGGCTGTTAAGGGAGGAATGGTCGTCGCTTGTCAGTGGGGTGGATATGGCTCTGACACTTTCTGTCATCCCCTTTATCTATCTCCTGGTTGCGGGTCTCGGATTGTATGTAGGAGTAGAAGGTGGTTTGGTTGCTAGATCTGGGAAATGCCAGCCTTTGAACACACCCAGCAGAATATTTCTATATATATCACTGTATTACCTGCGAAGAAATTATTTGTTAATAAGGCACTATTTCCCCTCTTTGCTGTCAACTGTACCTCATATCTTTGAGATTGGATCACATAAACCAAGGTATCCCACTGACAGCTTTCCAAGGTATAATACCGCCACGGCCCAGAAACTTGGTAGATTACTACTTACTACTAGTACTTGTAGGTATATATTTGCTATAAACGAAGCGAAAAGAAAAGAGGCAAATTAATATTAATCTAAAAAGCAATTGTCATCAATTCAGGAGATACTTGCACGAAGTTCTGTTATTAATATGGATTAGGCATTCAGTTACCTGTCTTGATGAATATTAAGGTAAGTAACTACTATACTACTTTATACACAGTAGTACTATGAACAGAGTACTTAGTACTTAGTAGTGGGTATTTTACATAGTAGTATTATTTGTGACGGATGCTGTCACTTTCATGAAATGAAAAATAAAAAGCACTAACAGGACATGGAACTGGTTGACTTAAGGGCAACTAGATACATATATACATATATCTTTATTATTATTTCCTGTCCTTCTTGTATGCCTGATATATGTTAGTCATAAACCTATAATTAAACAGGTGCTTTTACTAAGAGTAACTGTTGTTTATAGTCAAGATAACCTCCCTCTCTACTACTAGATTAATGATTGCCAGAGGATAGGTATGTTGTTAATCCACACTATGCTAGGTTAATATGCGGGCCTTCTTGACCGCCTTCCTGATCCCCGGAATTTGTTAACTGGCCAGAATGAACCAGGAATATAATGATATAACTATTTCTTGACAGCAGACAGGCAACACAGCATTGGAGAAAATCATGAAATGAGTCCTGTTCACGTTCACTAGGATTTTTATTGCCCATCTTTTCTTTTCTCATTCTCTTCCTGCTTAGGAGCCTAAAGTTTAAACTGCTCCTAGCAAAACTTCACTATGAAGGCAACGGTGCTCCGGCTGGTGCTCTTCACCGTTCTGTTTGCCTTTGCTGCGGCCTGGACAAAAGAAGGTCGGTCGAATGACAGATAATTTTGAATTCATGGGCTGACCCTTCCAGACTATGAGATCTTTCATCTTCATGATGAGATTAGGGCAACCGAAGGCGTCAATGTGACATTCTACGGTACGCCCTAACCCCCTGTGCTATCAAATAGTGTTGATCCTAATCAAACCTTCAAGACTTCCTAGGTGTCCGACCGAATGCCAACCAGGAGGAGCTTACCAAGGCCTATCGTAAGATGTCAAGGCTCCTCCATCCCGACAAAGTCAAACGTTCCTTCATCGCCAACAGTTCGAAGGACAAGAATAAGTCCAAAGCCAGCCAGAAGGGTGTACACGTCAACCGTGGCCCCACAAAGCGTGAAATCGATGCCGCCATCAAGGAGGCGCACGAGCGCTCCCAGCGTCTGAACACTGTTGCCAACATCCTTCGCGGCCCGGGTCGTGAGCGGTACGACTACTTTGTCAAACACGGTTTCCCCACATGGAGAGGTACAGGATACTATTACTCGCGGTTTCGTCCGGGGTTGGGGACCGTTCTCGTCGGACTCTTCCTGGTCTTCGGTGGTGGGGCTCACTACGCCGCCCTTGTTCTCAGCTATAAGCGTCAACGTGACTTCGTCGATCGATACATCCGCCAGGCTAGAAGAGCTGCATGGGGTGACGAGCTGGGCATTCGTGGCATCGGCAGTGCACCTGCCCCTGCTCCTGCATCCGCCGCGGATGCCGGTGATGCTGGCGCCATCCCGATGAACCGTCGGCAGAAGCGAATGATGGAACGGGAGAATCGCAAGGAGAAAAAGAGCGGCGGTGTTAAATCAGCTTCCCGTAGTCCTGGAAATTCGACGCCGACGGGCGAGTCCGTCGAGCCAACCGGGGAGAGGAAGAGGGTTGTTGCAGAAAACGGGAAGGTCCTGATCGTTGATTCCGTTGGCAGTGTGTTCCTAGAGGAGGAGACGGAGGATGGTGATCGTCAGGAATTCTTGCTTGATGTTGACGAAATCCATCGCCCAACGATCTGTGACACAATGATCTTTAAACTTCCTGGTTTTGTGTATCGGAAGACTGTCGGCCAGATCCTTGGGTCGTCTAGCTCGGTGGATGACGAAATGCCTTCTGAAGATGAGCAAGCGGAGGTTGCCGAGTCCGAGCAGTCTAGCTCGGCGGTAGCTGCCCGAGGTGCAGTGTCCAGGAGAAGAGGGAAACGCTCGCAGAGATGAGCTGGTGGGGTTGCAGTTGGCAATACTTGACCTGATGCAGATCATTTTGCATAGTGCTGCTCTAGGTAGAATTCAATAGGTCGAGAATTGAAATGTATGCTTTATCAAGGTGCCTCCATCATCGCACGTGGAAATAATCCTTTATATTTGCATCTCTATAACTTCAGAGGCCCTGAAGATATGCATATGCGAGCTCAAAATGTCGAAAAGCGAGTTGCAACAATTCTCCCGTCTATCACGGCCATATTTCTTCCGGAGATTGGGTGAAAGGCAACTGAAAAGATTGTAAGAAAATAAATATGTCGTCGCGTTCTTCAAGATCATGATCTTCGTTTAAAGATAGTTCCGTCATCTGAACTTCTAACCCTCACCAAGTTACACCAACATCTTCGCAATGCTCATGGGGCCGTTAATGTTACCAGCCATGCTACCAACATCAACAGACCTCGAAGGAGAGCTTCCACCAAAGATATGCTTCGGCAGACGGATCCCGACCATGGCAAAGAGTTTATACAGCACGCCACTGGCAATAAGAGGGAAGACCACTAGCATCAGGACCTTGATCGGGTGTCGCCGTCCATAGTTGGAGATAACTCGAAACAACCGTTTGAGGTAGCGGACTATACGCTGGATGAACCCAGAGCGCGGACGAGCTCGTCGCGACGAAGAGGACGAGAAGACGGACGGGCTTGAGCGTCCCGTGTGACTACCGTTGAAACTGGGGATTGAGGGGGGAGAATGACGGCTGTGGTGGGTGGAATACCCACTGGTGGACCGACGAGATGGAGAGCGTCTTCGGACATGAGCGCCCGATGTCGTGGATCTGCTGCCAAACCAGACCATATTGCTTGCGTGGCCGGATCTCAACTGCGATTGCTGTTCTGGCTGGCTTGTGTTCTCAAGGCTTGTCAATTGACTAACTGGCACTTCTTTTTCTCCCCCTCTTTCTTTTCCCTGACGATTGCAAGGGCCAGAAAGACAGCTTTTGGTCTGTACTGTATGATTGCTTAATCCAATATGATGAGTTGTTGCATGCACAGGCAATCGTTAAGCGGTTGCGGAGTCTCTTCTGCATAATATCAGTCTTAGGCTCTTTACTACTGCATTGATTGTCTCCACTGTCTGTTCCAAGTGCAATAAAATCAAATCCGAACAAAGCAGAGAAATCCATACATTGAACCTACCGAGTCTGATCTGGTATTTTGTAAAGTACAGTCAACCTGGGGACTCAATTATCCGGCAGGCATGGAGAGTATGGATGTTGGAGGAGCGTTGAAGGGGAGGAGCAAGTGTGACCGGATCTCGAGAAATCATTATTGAACATCCCATGATCCTACCTAGGTATTGATTCGAGACCGAGCGAGCCCCAGCCTCCAGGCCCATCTGTGACAAACTCGGTGGCTGGCAGCTTTCCTTTGTCGTGTCCATTGGTGTTTCCTCGCTGGTGATTGGTGGTGATCTTCCTGCAGCTGCCGTATTAATGCCTCAGGCATAAATTTTGCGCTTAGAGTACACTGAAATGTCATGTGATTGCACCCACAAGCGGGGCAGGAAGTTTGTGCCCAAGAATTTTTGCAGACAATACTTAGGTACCTATAAGTATATATATCTAGTAGTAAAGGTGGTGTTCTGGGTTAGAATTGCACGGGATTCAACTTTGGTTTGTGGTTCCGTCCAACTAACCCAACCCACGTCATCCCGTCCCCTGTCTCTAGGTACTTTACTGTTGAGGAAGAGCCTGCTCGCTCCCCTCTTCCATTTCCGTTGTTGCTGGAAGGAGTTCAAGACCAGACAGACTCCTGCACTCTTACAGGCTCTTGTGCGACTAACTATATCTTACCTTGGGCGCTGAGATTCATCACAAAATGCCAAGCAAGTCCCCAGCCATAACCCTCTTCCATAGGAAAACTTCAACTAACAGAGATGAACAGGACTCCCCGATTATTGTAAGTAGCGTACACACACGTGCATAAGACTCTCTCTTAAATGTGGTCTAGATAGGGTTTTGGGCGTCTCGCCTACCGCAAGCCAGAGAGAGATCCGCACCGCGTACAAGAGGTCAGCATTATCATAAGTCTGCCTCGCATTGTTCTTGCTGATGTTTGTGCAGAGAATCATTGAAATCCCATCCCGATCGAGTGCCAGAAGGCTCACCGGAGAAGCCCGCCCGAACACGCAAGTTTCAGGAAATCAATGATGCATACTATACCCTCTCCGACGAATCCCGTCGACGGGAATACGATGCAAGAAGAAGGCTTGCACGGGAGCAGGGCGAGGAGGATATACCCCGGGGTGATGGTGGATTCTGGTCGTCTTTTGGATTTAGCTCCACGGAACGTGAAGAGCGATCCAACGAGCAGTTCGCCTCCGTATTTGAGGAGATGCTACGAGAAGAAGGCATGGATGGCAGTGCGGACCAAGGATCAACGTCTCGTTTCTGGTCCCTTGTCGGCTCGGCTAGCGGAATTGCCCTTGGGTTTATCGTGGGCAATGCGCCTGGCGCCATAGCGGGTGCCGTTGCTGGAAACCGTTTAGGAGCGGTTCGAGACGCTAAAGGAAAAAGTGTGTATGAGGTTTACCAGGAGCTACCAGCGACGGACCGCGCCCGGCTGCTGAGCCAACTCGCAGCTAAAGTGTTTCAGCAGACCATGGGGCAACCCTAAGTGCCATATCTGTTGATTCCTCGCCTCGCTGGAAGGAGACTTGGGGCTTATACCCATCACAGCTACGAAACACGCCCATGATCGAGATTCTAGAGATGTTTATTACTATATCAATGCGCTAAGTCACTGTATATATGATCCATTATTGTTCTTGTGTTCTATCTACGGTACTACCATCAACTTTGCCTGTACTATCTGTGTACTCCGTACCATATACAATGGGCTCGGATATCCCCATATCCAAGATCTTGGAGACTCAATCTGTTATCGATAAGCAGATCCACGGCGATCTGCGGCCAGAACCCTGTGGCTGACCGCTTTTCCGCCCTGAAATTGGGCTCTAGGCCCCACCTAACTGACCCATCGCTCACCGCATGCGGTCAGGAGACAGGACACCCGACATTATTATTATTACTCTGTATTCTTTCCTGCATTTGCACACACATTACAAAGCCCCTCTTTCAGGTCCTGCAGTTGATCCGAGCTCTTATTCTTTATCAGAGATATCCACTTGCTGGGCTGGAAGTTCACCCGTTCCCCTTGGTTAAAGTCCATTCTATACCATATCCAGCATCATGTCTACCGTCGAAGGTTCCGCTCTGTATCCAGCCCTGGAGAACCGTCCGTTGAAGGACACGATCTGCCTCTTTGATGTCGATAATACCTTGACGCCTGCGAGGAAGGTACGTTTTGCACGTCGGAGTTTGCACATCTTAATGTTTCCCAGCGTCTTGTATGCTGATCTACTGTTCGATTCACAGCCTGCCACCAAGGAGATGCTCCAGGTCCTCTCGCAGTTACGCCAGAAGTGTGCTATAGGATATGTTAGTCGTTCGTGTTCTAGCGAAATAAAGAATTCCAATCTTACCACTAGTTCAGGTCGGCGGTTCCGACTTTTCTAAGCAGCAAGAACAACTCGGCTCCTCTTCTGTCAATGTTACCTCCCTCTTCGACTTTTGCTTCGCCGAGAACGGATTGACGGCCTACCGCCTTGGAAAGCCTCTTACAGGGAACAGCTTTATTGAATGGATCGGAGAGGGAAAGTACCAGAAACTGGTCAACTTTATCCTTAGATATGTTGCGGACTTGAACATCCCGAAGAAGCGAGGTACTTTCATCGAGTTCCGTAATGGAATGATTAACGTCAGTCCCATTGGGAGAAACGCTTCGGCCGAGGAGAGGAACGACTTCCAAGAGTACGTACTTAGACTCGCGTGGTACCAGGTCCTGGTCAGCTAGGTGGTCTAAACTGACCATACTCGCAGATACGACAAGGTGCACAATATCAGACGAGATTTCGTTGATGCCCTCAAGAAGGAATTTCCCGACTATGGTCTCACGTAAGTCTATATGAAGCGCCGCCTGCCCAGTCAGATTCTCCGCTCACACTGCTCTCTGCGACAGGTACTCTATCGGAGGCCAAATCTCCTTCGATGTTTTCCCTACTGGTTGGGACAAGACATATTGCTTGAGGCACGTCGCTGCTGAAAAGAACATTTCGGGCATTGAATATAAGACGATTCATTTCTTTGGCGACAAAGCCTACCCCGGCGGTAACGACTGGGAGATTTATGACGACCCTCGGACGATCGGACATGCTGTTAACGATCCTGAGGATTGCTTGAGGCAACTTAAAGAACTCTTTCAGCTATAGAGCTCATACCCCTTAAAAGCCCTTCAGAAATATTTTGAATAGATCTGTCTTCAATATAGATGTTTTGATCCCGGGGCCATTTGATACTCTCGAAACTAAGAACTTCTTTATTTTTGAATTATATACTTCAAGTTTATCACAGAAACAATGGGCCTTGGGAGACCAGACCAAGGTATCGCTTCTCGGGGGCGTGTGAATCGATAGCACTAGATTATCTACCTACCTACAGCTAGTTAGCTATCTAGTACTACCCCCAAGCTACCTACCTATTTACGTGCCCTGCGTAAGGTCTAAAGTAACTACCGACATGTAGTTACTTGGTATTATTGAGCTTAGTCATTGATAGCTTTCCCGCGGAATGTTGCCCTGGAAGAATCCGGGGAGTTCCATTACCTCCGATTCATCTCAATTACCCTTAACCACACAGAACTTTGGCGCAAAATTACCAACGCCCTCTCTTGCACTCCAATGCATGATAGGTCCTAGTACACAGCTACAATGTCGCCTCAAAAATCCGTTGCGGAGGTTCCGCGTTCAGTTCTTCCCCGCCTAACATGGAGCGGTTCCTCCGCCCGCACAACTCTATCGGCTTCGCACTCGAACCCCATCCCAACAGACCGGAAGCATAAGCTGCGCACACAAAGCTCAATAGCTCTAACATGGAAAACTCAATACTCGTCGCTTTCACACTCCGCGGCGTTCACAGCAGCCTCTCGGGGGATTAGCACGTCAACCTCGATCGCGAGACGCTTTCCTCGCTGGGAATTGTCTTGTGCGGACAACCAGACTACCCACTCGACCGGCAACCCTATCCGATATAATGGTGTCTATGTTGCGACTTTCCATCCAGCCCGTCGGGCCTTTCATGCCTCGGCTCCGCGGGAGCGAGATCACCACTTCGATACGCTGAAGTTCGTTCAACGACTGAAGGCTGAAGGGTTTAGCGAGGAGCAGGCCGTTGCAATGATGAGGGTCCTGAATGACGTTATCCAAGAGTCCATCCAGAATCTGACGCGGACTATGGTTTTGAGAGAAGGTTTGTCCGTGCCTTGAATGGTTTTTGAAGCAAGGCCTTGCTTGCCATCTCGGGTTGGAGAATTTTGAGACCTGTGCTGAAAAAAAGATTATCTCTACCAGATACCGAAAGATCTGCATATACGCAAAAGGTAGACTTTGCAAAACTTCGCTCCGAACTCCTCAATGCTGATTCCACCGAGGCGCAACTTACGCGCTCGTCGCACGAGAAGATCGCCGCCGACCTTGCGAAACTCAACTCACGGCTTCGGGATGAGATTGGCCGGACACAGGCCTCTGTCCGGCTTGATTTGAACCTGGAGAAGGGCCGCATTCGGGAAGAAGCAAATAGCCAGGAGATGCGCATCAAAGAGACTGAGACAAGGATCGAGCAGGAAGTTGCAGGCTTGAGGGAGCGTGTAGAGGCGGTGAAATTTTCGACGCTCCAATGGCTTATGTATGGCCATCACTTTATCCTTTCGCTATATGGACGAATTTGCTAACATATGATTGTAGGGGTGTCTGCACTGGTACTGCTGCTTTGATCCTGGGTGCCTGGCGTCTTCTGATGTAAGCTGCTCCTATTGTCAGTTTGACCAAGGCTCGGGCCTTCGCGCCATGTATCTCGCAAGCGGCGCGTTTGAGAAGAAAATTTCAGCATATAGCGTGATTTTTTATTCGTAATGTCCTGCAGAGGTTTCATGACGCTTTCCATGCTCATTTTCTTTTGTACTGGGATTAATTGTGCTTACAAGCGAATACTTCATTTCTGTAAGGATAGATCAATGTATGCTGGCCCTGAGGTGGACAAAGGGACTTGCTACTTCAGGTGGATCATCATAGTTCTACAATGAAATTCTCCGTGTCCGAGACAATACTCACGTTGACTGCATGTACAGACCGCCGATAAAGCTTCCCACCAGCGACACTTTCAAAATTGTTAGTCGTGTCGCCGAAAGAAGTTGAATTCTTATTGCCTGCAGCTGATCGGTACGATGCCCGACCCCGCTGTTCCGTGCGCAGATGCGAGGGGCCTGAGGTTAGAGTATAGGTTGAAATGCCCGGCATCCCGGTCGAGTTGATCTCAAGTCCTCGCCGCAACCAAGCATCGATTGTGATCCCGCCATCCACCTTGCCATAAGTTGTGTTCACGAAGAGCGGGTACCCAAAGCTTGTTTCATTGAATGTGCCATCATCACCAAGCCGGCTTATAGAAGCTGTTCCCGACGTATGTTGCTGAGTATTTTGACCCAGACCCTGTTGATTGAAGAGGCCAAAGTTCGAGAAGGACAGATTTTGATTCCACGCGAAGTCGGCGGAGCTGATGGTAATGCTTCTCTCGGCTTGTACGGAATACGTCAATGATTCGTTGAAACCAGCCGGGTTCTGATCAAGACGTCTGGTAATGCTGACCGTGGGCACGGGAGCAATTACTTCGGGCGCTTGGCCAGTGCTGGCGGTATAGAGTGACTTTGCGTCGGCATCGTCGGATAAGTAAAGGAAGATATTACCTGAAACAACCCAGTATGAGTTGACTGTGTTCGAAAGTGTAGCGGTTCCATCGTCAGAAACGTCCAGTCCCACGATCTTGATTTCGAAGGAATGGTAAGCACCGTCGGTGAGAAGAGGCAAGAAAGGCGAGATATCAATCTCGGGAGCCCTTAGATCAAATGCGTCAGTCCCAACGATTGGGCGCCAAAATCCTGGAGCAACACCACCAGTGAATATTACTGGGAACGGCCAGATAACGCCAGCAATAATCCCATCGACATAGAGCTGGATTTCGCGAAACGGAGAGTATCCATAGAGCTCGCCAGCGGCGCTGTCAAACGTCTCCGTGTCGGACGAGAAAACATTAGACCACCAGAACTCCTCCGTAGCCTGGCCGCATGCGGAGATTGAGACGACGGCACGAGAAGCGGTGGAGGTGAACTTGTGAAATACTTTCGCTTCCTGAGAGGGGAAATTGAATGCACTCGACAAGTTGCGCTCTGAGTTCCCCGCAGATATCGGAAGGACAATGTCCGCAGTCTTGATGTTATTCTTGTGTGAGAAATGGGCTGTCACAGTCACATTGAAGGAGCCGGTGTATAAATCATTGACAAGGTTCCCCAGCTCAAATATAATCTTCTGGCGTTCTTTCCAGAGCACATTATACTGTGACAGATCTTTAATGTAGGACCAGATGATTCCATCCCTTGTAGGCTCTGCCGTCGATGTTCGGAATACTTCAATGTCTCCGAGGTACATATGTGCTAGTCGGTCAAACTGCCGTCCCTTGGACGTGACGGTGAGATTCAATCGAACTGTATCGAAATCGCATCTCGGAGGCTCATAGTAACCTGTGACGATGTCAGAGACTTGGTGATGGCTTCCAGATAGCGAGAAGGCTGACCAAGGAATGGGTGGCCGTAGCTGAAGCCAAACACATGATCCACAAGAAGAATATCTTCATTGCATAAAGGATACTCGTATTCCTTGAGAGGAACCGGCTGATAGACCTGGAAGACTTCTAGGAGAGTGGAAGACGGAGAGACCATCCATGAACAGAGCCAAACGACAGACCATAATATGAGGAGCATAGCTGTCTTTAGAACCCTTTCAGGACGCACTTTATATCTCTTTGCGACATGCCAATCACTTGATATCCTCTCTACCTTGCCTTGTCCTGAGAGCGAACTCGCACCGAGCTTCTCAAGTTGAAGATCCGTGGTGTCACAAGCACGGGCGTCATCAGGACTCAAGTGCTTCTTGCGTGATCTGTTTCTCCGGGATCTCGAACAAAGAGATGGCCATGCCACAAACCCAATGATTAATAGCAGCAGAAAAAGTTTCCACTTTTCATGGGTGATCGTCCATGCAGGTCGGACTTCTGGGGTGCTAGAGCTACTAGTAGGAGTTTCACTGAACGCGAGGAATTGAGCTATTCGGTGTCGAGGTATTGGCACTGCACCCGTGTCTGAGAACATTGTGCTTATACTTGCCAGTTGTGTCTGCCTGAGGGTCGAATTTGAGAGAAAGCCTACCAAGGTAGGGGGGAACAGAGGGTCATTAAACAGTCGCGTAAGAAAGAACGGCAATTTTCGGACCTGTTTCAGAGAGCCAACTAAATATTGACCAAGTGATAATAGAGCTACGAGTTTCAGAATGTCGATACGTAGGTAAAAGTTAGCGGAGGATCAGCCTGGAGTTGGCATTCTGGCTGACGGGAATACCTACTACCACGGAATGCCGAGCATCTGCTATGGGTAGGTATAATAATGGACTGATCAGAAGTGGAGTTGATGCGTCTTCGGATAAGCATATACGCTTATCAACACGTGATCTTATCGATAATACAATTGCCATCCAGATCGCCCCAGTGCTTCTCTCCTCCGCCCGGGATGCGGATTTGAGGAGCTATTGGAAGCTTGCGGGATGGCTGCGGTAAACGCGGAGATAGTTTATCCAGGTACTGCTATACTATGTCAACTTACTGTGGAACCGTGGTGCTGACTTGACTCTTTGCTTTTAGGCTCGGTTCCTGGTACACTGGCTGAAGCCTTTGCAAGCCATACGGAAATTGAGCGCAATGGCCCTCCTAATAAACGACGCAAGCTTACTTCGGGGCCCCGCAAATTGCGGGAAATAATCGGCTTGTCGAAATCAAATGTACCTACCGGGTATATTCCTCTAGCGCGCATAGATCTGCGGTTGGTATGCGCCATGCTGCGAACGTGAGATGAGGGAAACGCCTGATTAACTAGTCCATAGCAATTCGCACGAGCAGGCTCCTCTCATGATGAGTCGAGCGAGTTTGATGGAATTCAGTACAGCCTTCCTGTTCACCTCAAGGTCGCCAGACCGCAGCCTCCTGATGAAGACAAGATTCCGGAGGACTATGTGGTCCTGGAGTTAGAAACGATACAGGATCGTGAAACCATCTTCGTCGACTCATCTACTGACCCGGATGTTGTGACCCTTGGCGAGCATTTGAAACTCGCGAGCGGGCTAACGTGCGCAGACCGCTGCCACAACAAGAGACTGCCAACCGTGTGCTACCAGTCCACGATCCATTCTCTTCCAGGCGGAACAGCCTTTCGTCTGGAAACAATCGTCTTGTGGAAAGATTCGCATGACATAGCCGACTACCACAGGCTACCCGATTCTGCGTTACTGGCATTTTCTAACTACGTCCTCAGAAAGGGGGAGGACGAATCATTCAGTCTCAGACGTCGGAACCGGGGATTGGTGGAGCGAGATGAATGGACTCCTCGCGATTTTTATAGCAGTGTGCATGTGCCCCCGGATACACCTTCACTTTCAGCCCCTGTTAAATGTGACATGTTAGAATGCGAACTCTTCCCCTTTCAGCGGCGAGCAGTACGGTGGCTTCTCAGGAGGGAGGGCAAAGAGCTCAACTCGGAAGGGAGGGTAATGCCTATCAAGGGACTTGTCAAATCTGCTCTACCGGAATCTTTCCAGCAGGTCACCGATGCGGACGGTGAACCCTGTTTCGCTAGCCATTTATATATGGTTGTCACCAGGGACCTTTCAAGGTGGTACGATGTGGATATTCACCTGAGGGGCGGGATTTTAGCTGAGGAAATGGGTCTCGGAAAGACTGTTGAGATGATCAGCCTAATGTGCCTTAATCGCCGGATGTTGCGTCCCGAAGAAACATTTGCTGGGGCAAATGGTGAAGGCCTCAGACCGTCTGGTGCTACCCTAATTATAACCCCACCGGTGATTCTGGAACAGTGGAAACAAGAGATTGAGCTACATGCGCCGAGGCTTCAGGTTTTCCACTACACTGGCATCTACAAGCATCAAACACTGTCAGATCGAGAGTTAGTTGAGCTCATGGCTGATCAGGATGTCGTGCTCACAACATACAACGTCCTTGCGCGTGAAATTCATTATGCCGGTAACGCGCCAAAGAGGAACCTTCGACACGAGAAAAGATTTGAGGCTAGGAAATCACCACTTGTCAAATTGTCATGGTGGCGAGTATGCTTAGATGAAGCCCAGATGATCGAGAGCGGCGTCAGCAACGCAGCACAGGTAGCCCGTCTGATCCCTCGCCAGATGGCATGGGCTGTGACTGGGACTCCCATCCGCAAAGATGTTACCGACCTACTCGGGCTATTGCTCTTTCTCCAATATGAGCCTTTTTGTGGTTTCATATGGAAAAGATTATGTGCAGAATTTAAGCCTATTCTTGCACGGATTGTGAATACTATAACATTGAGGCACAGCAAAGATGTGATCCGAAAAGAGCTCCATCTGCCACCTCAGAAAAGGATTGTTATCACAGTTCCATTTACTGCCGTGGAAGAGCAAAATTATCGGCAGTTGTATGAAGAGATGTGCGATGACTGCGGGTTTGATACCTCCGGGGCTCCTCGGAACGCTGATTGGGATCCAGACGACCAGGGGGTCATAGAGAAGATGAGGAGCTGGCTAGTGCGACTCCGACAGTCTTGCCTTTATACTGCAGGAAACCGCCGCAGAGGTTTCGCTACCAGTAATGGTCCCCTGCGCTCAGTGAACGAGGTTCTTGAGGCAATGATCGACCAAAATGACGCCATGATTCATGCTGAAGAGCGTGCTCTCCTCCTATCGCAGCTGCGGCGTGGTCAACTCCTGGAGAATGCCAAGCGCAAGCGAGAGTCTCTTGACCTTTGGAAGGTGTCCTTGAATCGCGCAAGCGAAATTGTGCAACAATGCCGGGACAGATTGCAGATGGAACGAAGAAAGCAACCAACTCCGGCGGCAAACGGACATCGGGATGACAGACCATCAGTCAGTGATGATGAAGGCGAGGACAATGAGAGAAATCCTAGGCTCACTGCATTCCGCCAAAGGTTACGCGCGTCGCTCGAGATTCAGCACATCTCCGTCTTTTTCACGGGTAATGCATACTATCAGATTAAGTCAGATCCAGAGCTCACCAAACCGGATTCTGAGGAATTTCGGGAGCTAACAAAATTAGAAGAAGAGGCGTACGCGCAAGCAAAGCTGATCCGACAGGAAATGCTAGCTGAGTCTGCTCGCAAAGCAAGACGCTACGTAAAACGTATCAAGGAAAAATTCGGGAGGAAAGAGTTTGTGGATATTCCAAATATGAATCCACACCTTTATAGCAAAGGACTTGAGTCTCGTCGGGTACTTGACCGACTCGAAGAGTTCTGCGCCATGATGAATGAACATGCTATTCAATACTCTGGATGGCGCCAGAACATGATCAGACTTTTGTCTCAGGCGCTCATTGACCAGGAGGACGATTCAGAGATTGAAGGGGATGAGTATGAGAAGTCCACAAAGCATCAAGACGAGATGTATGTCTACATGGAAGCATTACGTGCGCTGTTTGCCGACCGCCATGATGCTCTGACTGGGCAAAAGAATGTCCTCATTGCGCATGAAGTTAAAGTAGCAATTTCCCAAGCCCAGAAAGGCGAGGGGCCTTCTCCGAAGCTGTATCTCGAGGTCATGGAGAAACGCAATCGGTTGAAGCCTGGGTCGGATCTGGGATCTCTCCGTGGGATTATCACTGAGCTGCGTAGCCTTGGGACCTCGCTCGAATGGCAATCCAACGAAGGGAGCTCACGAGCGCGCGCGGAACTCGACATTCTCACCATGGTGCTCAAGAACGTTATCCACATGTCCACGGAGCAAACTAAGGTGGCGGCAGCTCTGGAAAGGGAAGTAGAAATGTTTCGTGACACAATGAACCATCGTCTTGAATACTACCGTCAGCTGCAGCAGATCTCTGACACCGTGGCACCATATGATGAAGAAAACGCCGGTAAACCCCTTGACCATGAGCTCTTCAACACCAAGCTTCGGCGGGAAGAGGCTATTGACGAGAAACTCTCGTCCCTGCGAGCAAAGGGGCGTTACCTTATCCATCTGCGCGATGAGTCAGGGCCCGATGAGACCTCGAAGATGTGCATTATATGCCAGACTGGCTTTGAAATAGGTAAGTTGAGTGTACTAAATGGCTTGCCTACTACGACCTTTATCGCAGTTGATCAGCTGACGGTTCACAGGCGTCTTGACTGTCTGTGGTCACAAGTATTGCAAGGATTGTTTACGCTTATGGTGGCGCCAACATCGCACTTGTCCGATTTGCAAAAAGCGCTTGAAGGCCAGCGACTTCTATCAGATTACATACAAGCCCCAAGAGTTTGTGGTCCAGGAAGAAAAATCGTCATCGAACATCGACGCTGGACGCCCATCAAATAATTCTATATATTCAGTCATCAGCTCAGGAACTTTACACGAGATCAAAAACATCGACCTGAAGGATTCTTTTGGTACTAAGATCGATACTCTGGCACGCCATATTCTGTGGTTAAGGGAGCATGATCCTGGTGCGCAGTCTATTGTCTTCTCGCAGTACAAGAGCTTTCTCGAATATCTCGCCAATGCATTCAAGCGCTTCAAAATCGGATATAGTAGTGTTGACGACTCAGACGGTATACAAAAGTTCAAAAGTGATCCAGGGGTACGCTATCATCATCCCGTTTCTGGAGCGGTCCTAGCACTAATATTCCCGCCCTACAGATTGAATGCTTTCTCCTGCATGCAAAAGCACACTCCTCTGGCCTTAATCTGGTCAATGCAACCCATGTGTTCCTTTGTGAACCCCTTATCAATACTGCAATTGAACTTCAGGCCATTGCACGGGTGCACCGAATTGGCCAACATCGGCCTACCACCGTCTGGATGTACCTGATTTCCGACACGGTTGAGCAATCAATATATGACCTCTCGGTATCTCGTCGTCTAGATCACATTCTTGAGAAAGAAAAGGCACAGAAGATTGGCTCCCCCGCCGCCGCCGAGAATGACGCCAACGGAGTGGTGATTGAGGACCTCAGCGAAGTAGCTATTGATTCCGCAAACTCGCTGGAAATGCAAGACGCACCCCTGGCCAAGCTAATGGAGGGCGGTGCATTGGGTGGCGAACTCGTCAAGAAGGACGACTTATGGCAATGTCTTTTTGGAAATCCAAAGCAAGAGGGAGCTAAGAACGATTCTCTCGATGCCGGCAGTGACGTGGCAAGGTTTCTGAGAGCTGAGGCAGCGGAGCAGAGAAGAATGTCAACAAATATCACCAAAGAACCTTGATATCCCAGTATAGGCTGGTCCTATAGCTACTGGTTGATGTTTTGGCATCTAGTTTGGTATCTTTCAGTATTCGAAGTGGCTATTATATCATTCTCTATGGCTCTTAAGGTTAATCTATTCGGCTACTACATACTTTCCCGGGCCAGTACGTAGACTTACGTTGATCAAACTCGATTCAGCTACACTAAACTTGGATAACCTCGAAACCAGTTGATTTATAAACAAGGTAACAGCAGCGACCTTGCGGACAATTCAGATCTCCAGATCCAGGGAGCCCCTCCGGCCGGCGCTGCCCGGGGCTTAAGGCGGAGGCCAGAAGGTGGAACGGAATGCCAGAGCCCAGAACCAATCAGATACCCGGCTCAATGTATACTCCTAGGTACCTTTGGAATATATAGGAAGAGGGAATACCAGCAGTTGGCCTGAAGAATCAGGCACCCAATTGTTCCTGAATCATGACTAATCCATGTCTTCCTTATTAAGTATTATCGTGGCCTGAGGTCCGGCCCAACCTAACCATCCAAGGCGGGTGACGTTGAGCGTTGCTACCTACACAGTGGCGTAGAAACGCTACTTAATAAATTCCTCCTCCTTTGTTGTCTTCTAGCAGTGTCGATATTGAAATGTTCCCGAATCTTAATGCTTGGTGATATCAGTCCGCTTCCCTTTCCGAAACATCACAGATATGGCTACAACCAATAGTCCCGAGGCTCGAGAGTTAAGTTTAATCTCCAAGGTAGAGCTCAGAATTGCCTTGGCGGATACAGATGAAAAGCTGGAATCTCTCCTGGATACCTATCTAGCCCCTTTACTGCTGAAGCTAGGCTCCGACAGCCATGCCGTTCGCAGCAAAGTGATTTCAGTGTGTCAGCATATCAACACCAGAGTCCAAGCCCCCGCAATCAAGCTTCCAGTCACGGCGCTGCTGAAGCAGTTCAAGGAGCAGAAATCGCAGCTCATCAGGCACTTTGATCTGATATATTTGCAACAGGGGGTTGATCGTCTCGGCTCTGACGCGAGAGTTGAGATCTTAGTTCCGTTGCTCCACGGAATTTCTGAAATAGGGACATCCTCGAATCAAGGAGCCATTGTGTTCAATCTGGTACTACGATTATTGCCCTTGCTGAAGCTTCCACCGAAGGGTAGCGAAGATGATATGAAGCTGAAATCCCGTTTGGGCCTCTCGGACCAAGATACCTGTTTCCTATCTCACTGGCTCGGGAAGTTATTGCTGCTTATTCCCACAGAAAAGGATGCCTCTAAACACCCAGGCTTATCACCAGCAGAGTATAAATTTCTCAACAAGGAAATGCCTGCAACTGAGACGTGGAATCCGGCTCGAGATGGCGGCTTAAACTTGACAGAGACCAAAGGGCAAGCTCTCAGGTTCATTTCCAGCGGCGCTTTCAGTGATTCCGAACGATTAATTCCCGCAATAATCGCGTCCGCGGACAATAATTCTCGCTTGTCCGATCTTGCTGAAGAGCTTCTCAAGAGGTTTATACCGGACCTCGAAAATGCAGACGTTGTACAGCAGCTGTGGTCACTGTATTTTGGCGCGGGAGTCCAGGATGGAGCACTCCCGGCACGTCCTGCCCTGCAAACCAAGCTTCTTGTATTTCTAGGGAAGTCAGTCACTGCCACTACGAACACGGATAAAGTGCTCCAATTGATCGAGGAAGGTCTCCTATCAGACACGGCAAGGTCATCTCAGGGTTTACAGGCTTCCAAGTTACGCACTCAGATATTCAACTTTACCACTTGGGTTGTCCGCATGGGCCCTCAGAGCGAACTCACACGAATGGCACCGAAAGTCGTTGCTGGGCTGATGGACTTCATACGATCCCAGGGATGGCCGAGTCCTGGAGCTAGTGGACAGCGGCTTCCTTCCACAGATCTAAGCCTAAGGGCTCTTGCCTACGAAAGCATGGGTATAATTGTCCCTAAGGCCGACCTACCCTTTAGCAATGGGCAAGACACAATTTCTTATTTCGAACTAATAAAATGGCTATTTACGTCGCTCAGCTGTGATGACTCCGGACCACAGATCTTCGTCAGCATCGACCAGGCCTTGGGGAGTATCCTCAATTCCTCGATAAATGTTAGTGATGAAGAGTCCCAGAAGCAATTGAGCCATTTTCTACTTGCTCAAATGAGGAAACGGCCAGGAGAAGACGATCAGGAAACCGGTTGCACAATTGCCCGTGGGCCACAGTATGCTGCCGTAAGATTCACTAATAGGTTCTTGCCTTATTGCAATGTTGTTGCGCGCTGGATCGACCTTATGGCCGTTGCAGGTGGCTCGGACGAACGTCAGGAGGTCTCCGAGGAGGGCAAAAAAGGGCTACATCCATATTGGTACCGGCTTCAAAATCCAAACCGGGAAGATAGACCGGCCGCTGCTTCTTTTGGGTTTGGTGATAAACCATACACTTCGTGGTTTGATTTTCCAACATTCATAGAAGCTACGAATTTCTTACTTTTTACTGTGGTTCCAGAGAGACACGAATTTGGAATGTTCTCTGGTCAGTACCGAGATGCTTTCGCCCCTGCAATCACATTTCTACGCAATATTCTGTTCTGGAAAGCTCTTCTGTCGGCCAGTATCGACATGGAAATAGAACAAGATTGGGAATCAAAACTCGATATAATGCTCGCATCAGATGAAAAGGCGCGGATGGCTCTGAAACATCACATGCGGTTAAATGATCAGGAATTGGTCGAGATATTCCTGAAGTCTGCCCTACTAGGTCTTGTTGACGGGTATGGGGAGAGCCGGCAA
The DNA here is from genome assembly GCA_025688805.1 of Aspergillus egyptiacus. NCBI lineage: Eukaryota > Fungi > Ascomycota > Eurotiomycetes > Eurotiales > Aspergillaceae > Aspergillus > Aspergillus egyptiacus. The sequence continues at coordinate 77,865 of MU628471.1, forward strand.
CAATGTGGAGAGCACTTTGTTACTATCTGCTCACTAGCAGGTAACAATATAGTTGAGGGGTTGATCCCGCAAGCTCTCTCGTTGAAAGGTGCTTTATCAAGCAATTCCCAGAATGCGCAGAATATGGCGGCACGAGCTATTGGTATCCTGTCCTCTCACCCTTCATTCCCCCAAGAGGACCTGGTCGCTCTGCTAGCGGAACTGTCAGCCACATTAGGGTCGTGGGAATCGGCTATCGGTGAGAGGGTTCTCAAGGTTCGAGGAGCAATGCTTGCTCTGTCCTTCATAATGAGCAGACTCGCGTTCCGGAATGCAAAACAGAAGCTCCCCGAATCGCATTTGAATGGGTTTGTCAAAGTCATCTTCGCCATGATCGAGACTTCCCGGGACTCTCTCCTACGGCAATCGGCCCAGACTGCATTGGGTCAACTGAGCCTTTCTGGTGTTCTATCCCCAGATATCTTTTCGGATGCTGAATGGGAGACAGTCATGGATAAGCTGTTCATGGATGCAAAGGCTGAAAGTGACATAGCTATTACAACCGTTGGCTTGCTTTCTTTGACATTCTCGAAGGATACTCCACAATCCAAGCAGATTTTTGATGGTCTCCTCGGCTTGCATGGAATCCGCAGCCCCGAAGTCCACTTTACAATTGGCGAGGCGCTGAGCAATGCCGCCGCTGGATGGGACGCCAAGTCGATGGTCCCCGGGTTTGATGTCGATGGCAATTTGCCTAAATCTACTATTCCGGCTTCGATCCTTGAGGACTTGTGTGACAAGCTCATTTCGGACAGCAAAGCTTTGAAACCATCACTAAGGAAGGCCTCCGCAATATGGCTGCTATGTTTAATCAAAAATTGTGGCCACATGGCAGAGATGAAATGCCGCCTACGCAAATGTCAAATAACGTTCGCCAGCCTCTTGGGAGACAGGGACGAAATAGTCCAGGAAACTGGGGCCCAAGGACTCAGTCTGGTCTATGAGATGGGCGACCAGGCTCTCAAGGATGATCTGGTGCGTGACTTGATTGATTCGTTCACGGCAAGTAGTGCAACTTTCGGTGCAGGCAAGGTCAATGAGGATACCGAGCTTTTCGAGCCAGGAGCCTTACCTACTGGTGGAGGCTCGTCCGTCAATACATACAAGGACATCATGAACCTTGCTTCCGAAGCGGGCGACCCGACTCTTGTCTATCGATTCATGTCGCTAGCCTCCAATAATGCGCTCTGGACGAGTCGTGCAGCCTTCAGTAAGATTGGCATCAGCAGCATTTTCTCCGACTCCAGCATGAACGGATACCTTGCAAAGAGCAGCAAGATCTATCCTAAACTCTTCCGGTACAGGTTCGATCCTAACCCAAACGTGCAGCGATCTATGAATTTGATTTGGTCTTCACTGGTTAAGGAACCCAACGCAGTTATCAATGCTCACTTTGACGAGATTATGGATGACCTCCTGAAGAGTATGTTGAGTGGCCGGGAATGGCGCGTCCGGCAGGCAAGTTGTGCCGCTATCTCGGATCTGATACAGGGTCGGCAGCCCGAGATATATGCTAGATATCTTGATGAGATCTTCACCAAGGCATTCAGGCTTGTTGATGATATTAAAGAGACTGTGCGTATTTCCGCATTAAAACTCTGCCAGACAATCACTAGCTCTGTCATTCGCACTCTGGAAGCGAGCGATCCCGATACGAAACGAGTAAGGACTATGCTTGAAAGTACAATCCCATTCCTACTCAGCGATAAAGGGATGGAATCTGGCGTTCAGGAAGTTCAAGGGTTCGCCCTCGGTGCTCTCTTACAAATTATCAAGAAGGGACCCAGTTCATCACTGCGGCCGTTTGTTCCCAGCATTATAGAGCAGTTCTTGAACTGCCTCAGTTCTTTAGAGCCACAGGCTGTCAATTACGTCCATCTCAACGCGGATAAGTACGGGCTGACCGGTCAAGAGATTGACAAGATGCGCCTGTCCAGTATTCGCACATCGCCCATGATGGAGGTGATTGAGCGATATTTGATCGACATCCTAGACTACGAAAGCATGAAAGAGTTCGCTTCCAAACTCGAAGGCATTCTTCGCTCTGCGGTTGGTCTGCCATCCAAGGTCGGTTGCAGCAGGGTGCTAGTTCTGCTAAGCATGCGCACTGTGCTTTTCCAGCCTTACGCGGATCGATTCATCCAACTACTCTGTAAATACGTCCTTGATAGGAACGATACAGTCAGCGCGTCATATTGTTCGTCAATTGGTTATCTTATGCGATTAGCTTCAGACGAGCGAGTACTGAAGACAATTGAGCATGCCAAATCCTTATATCTGACGGCTGAGGATGCAAATCAGCGGGCGATTTCTGCCGAAATCCTGCAATCATCTTCGAAATTATCCAACGATCGCTTCATGGCATTTGCCTCGACCGGGTTGCCTTTTGTTTTTGTTGCAAAACATGACCTAGACGAGCATGTCCGCGAACTGTTTGACCGAACGTGGCAGGATAATGTTGGGGGTAATCGGACAGTGTCGCTGTACATCAGAGAGATCACTGATCTCGTGAGAGAAAACTTGGAGTCGGCTCGGTGGGCGATCAAGCACACGGCAGCCTTGGCAATCGCAGACGCCATCACGTCGCTGGACGCAGAAATCGACCTTAATACGGCCCAGTATATCTGGCCTGTGCTAGAGAAATCTTTGGCTGGAAAGACATGGGACGGGAAAGAAAATGTGCTTAAAGCATTTGTACAGTTTGCCAGCCAAGCGAGCAAATTGTGGCAAGAGCAGCCACAGCTGGGAGAGCTGATGAAGGTGAGATGCTCTCTCTCTCTCTCTTCCTCCTCCTTTTTCTTTTCTTTCCTTTTT